>JAIUZE010001081.1:0-11875 GCA_022085475.1 Heliosperma pusillum | reverse complement strand
TTGGTGGAAAGCATTTGGCTATAATTCTTGGATTTAAAGATATGATCTTATCTTATGGTATCAGAGACTCGTTTGGAGTAGTAAGGTTTCGTTGTAAGTTGAACCATATTACTTGAGGATTATAGATATGAGAGAGATTCGATGATGTGATCTAGGATGGAAATACCTTGGGATGTTAATGATGATGTTTGGCTTGATGTTGTACTTTGATAATAATGAACTCGTGGGCTATAGACTTGAAAATGACCGAGTATAAGAGAGTATTTGTTAGCCCTTCAGTTAAAGAAACCTTTGAGGTTGTGATGAATATTTGAGCTAGGAATGTTATTATACTTGAGTTGCAATTCCGCATTTGGAATTCCGTGTGATATGAAAGGATGGATGAATTGGGTTGTAGTCGATTTATCAAATCTAGGTGTACCTTACTCCGATAATTTGTGGTACGAGGGTCCCTTGTAAGAGACCTTTGTTATTGAGATGATTTGGTTTACTATCACCCTAAGTCTGAAAGGAGAAATTTTGTGGATTAAAACTTAAACCTTTACTTGTGCCATCATCCCTTTTCATTTTCATTCTTGAATGTTTTTGTCAAGATTGATCTTTAAGAAATCGCATGCTCGTATCTTCTTTCTTACTCAGATATCTTCATGACTCTACTATCTGCTTTGTCTCTTCCTTGACCTCGTTATTTTCAGCGCTCCTCTCTTGTAATCTCGTGCCTTATTTATTTCCCGTGTTCTCCTTGAGATTTCCTTATCGTTTTCTATCTCGTTGCTCCTTCATCTTTTCTCTAGTGTTATTTTGAGAATTTAGTTAACCATGATCTAGTTCTCTGTTGTGAGTATTATTCGTTTCTTGGATTCATTTGGAATTAGATGTCTCTAATTGGTGGATTCTAAAGATACTTTGCTTTTAGGTAATTGAGTTGGTAAAGTAACCAGTTGGAGGCTTTTTTTGTCATAAATGAAAATCGTTCATTTTGAGTTTTAGATGATCTAGAGGAATTGAATGGTGTCTGATGGCCATGATTGGCCATTTGTGGTTGGAATTTGTACTTTTCTTGTATCTTAAGGAATCTAGTTTTGTTGATTGAGAAGGTTTCGTTGTCAAGCTTTGGATAGTGAGTGCGCGTTGTTACGAATATAAGAGTAGAATGGTGAACCCATTGTATCTTGAGATTAGTAACCAACCGAAGTTTGCTAAGGTGAGTATTTATATTTGAGGCTTCGAGCGTAGTAATGATCGAATTAAGAATATTATGGCGTATTAAAGAATCATTATAACCGATAATGGATTGTGGATTTTCCCTTGTCGGGAGACTTTGGATGAGGCTAGTTGAATCTTAGATAATTATGTTTGTTGCTTTGATTGTGTTTTGACTTTCGAAGATGAGAAAGTTCATTGCACATTTAGGATAATGAGTTTGAAGTAAATTGAATCAAGGGAATTTCATGGTAAGTCTCCTTTACCATGTGGATTGTTAGTTGTAGAGTCTACCGTGCTGATGGACTTCAGTAAATACTAAATGGATCTGAATAATTAGATTATTGGCTTGAAATCTCGTGATTATGGAATATCTTTGTAAGATTTCTTGATGATTGAAAATGATGAGTTGCAAATTGGGTAAATTGCATTCTCTTGAGGATTTGGTTTATTAGTAGATTTAGAGATGTCGAATTTTTGTAGATCTTCCTGCTGACTTTATCTTGATCTTCTTATCCCTAAGAGTCTGATTTGTTTTGTTTTTTGCGTGTTTTGTATATATTTTGTTATCGTGATTTGTGAACTTGATGTTCGAGTCGCTCTATGTACGTGTAATGTGTTCGTATTTCGATTTTATCTTTGAGAAAACCTTCAAATTTCCATATTGTGTTTCTAAATTAACTTTTCAAAGGAGTCTAAAGATGTATTTTGTACCCTCTTTTTGGAAAAAAAAATAGATTTCTTTCGCTTTTATATTTGGATTTTACGTTTGGTTGGATGTTTGCACTTGTTATTGGAGACGTCTGATAACTAGTCTTGCACTTACTAACGCTTGTTTGATTTTCGATTTCACTATTTCGACTTTAATTTGATTTGGATAATTTGAATTCTCGTTCGCGACGGGCACTCTTGAGATCCGTAAGTAAGTTTCGCACTTATGAAAAATTTCCTTAAACCGTTTCGAGAAGAAAATCATTTCATAAATGTTTTCCCTTGTAAAAGCTTTCGTGTTGATTTTGTAAACCGATTCTTGTCCTTGATACTTTTGTTTTCTACTCTCAAGTTTCGAGGACGAAACTTTTTAAAAGGTGGGGTGATTGTAACACTCGCAAATGTACCCTATTTTTCTAGTGAAAATATTTTACGGATACTTTTCAGCGTATTTTAGTTTTATTTTAGAATTTAATGTTCCGAGTCAAATTTAGAATTTCCGAGTTCGTATTTGGAATTTCCGCGAGATTTCAAGTGAATTCCGTCTTAAGCCGTCTTTGACTTTTTCTTGACTTTTGAGCCGTCTTTGACTTTTGTTGACTTTTTCCCACTTACTCCCCTCATACTCATACTCACCCTAAACCTAATTCATTTCCCACAACTCAAATTTCTTTCTTCTTCACTAAGAAAACCAAAACCCTTGCCTCCATTTTTGATCCGTCTTAGATTCGTAGCTACTTCTTCGTTACTCGCTCAAATTCGCGTAAGTTTGTCTTATTCTTCCCTTCTTAGCTTCCTCTATCCGTATTGGTAATAAATTACCGTCTTTCTCGCTTTTTAAATTATCCGTCTTTTTCAAGGTGAATGATATTCATCTTTTATTATCTAATTGTATGTAGGTGGAGACTAGGAAGGTTTAGAAACCAATTAAAGACGCGAAAAGGTAACGGTGAAGGGTTATTCGATATCATTTACGTGTTTTAATGTGTTTTCCATGTTAGAAATCGTATTAAGAATATGATTAGTAATTTTAGGAATTGTGTTGTTGATGATGGTTGTTGTTAGTTGATAATTGATATGAGAATTGATGAATTGTGATGATAGATGATATTTGTGTTTTGCCTTAGTGAAATTGTGGAGATTTGTGTGACTCGTACCTGTCCGAATAGGACGCAGGCTGCATCGTGGTGACGCAGGCTGCGTCGTGGTGACGCAGGCTGCGTCGTGGTGACGCTGGCAGCGTCACTCGCTGCCGACAGTAATTTTCCTACACTGACCCCTTTTCGTAAAATGATCATATCTCCTTCGTTACTTGCTTGTTTTGGGCGTGTGACATCCCGTTGGAACCGTAAGAGGATAAGCTATCACCTCCATTTGGAATATCTGCATTTGCATGTCTAGAACTATAGTTATGACCGTTTGAAGTGGACCCTTGTTTTCGTTGGTTTCCAAACAACGTTGTTTTGGAGAGGTATCTATGTTTTTTATTCATTATGCTTCATAAACTTGTTCTAATGCTTATGTATCATGTATTGACTCATGTTTATCATATGTAAACTTATATGATTCCCTATTCTCATGTTTTGTGACGGTTTTTGGTATGTTCCCCCACGTTTGAGGGGGGGGGGGGGGGGGGGGGGGTCGGGTTTTTACAAATGATACGGTTTGAGCACTATTTTGTCTTGTGCTTTGTACTCTCATTTCCTTGGCTACCTCCACGTTCGTAAGGCTGGAATGCCGGAATGGGGAGGTATCCTACTGCTTAAATGCATGTGTTAGTGGGCATACGACGACGTTGTTGGGAGGCGAACGCTATGCGTTGATCGACCCGGCCGTCAAATGTTGTGTACTTGCGAGGTGGTGTTATTTGCATGTAGCGTACCGCTTATGCACTGAAACTATTCAGAAAGACAACTAAACAATGACAATTGAACTATGGTTAAGACACTTTGCAAATACTCTGTTTCTGTGTGGACTGGTTGTTAAAGAACAAAGATAGGACCTTAAACAAAGCACAAAGCCAATGATTGAGGGTTGAACTTTGATCCCAGCACACAGCTAAGGACCCTAGCTCACTTCCAAGCACAAAGCAAAGGAAGTTGTCTCAAGCACACAGCCAAGAGATGTTAACAGAAACAAGGTTTCAGTTTTATGTTTTACTTCAAATCTGTCTTTCATTCATTAGGAAAAGGACTTATATAGGCAAGGAGATTACATCCTACTCATTCAATACATCCTAGGGCCACAATTGGCTTGCAAAAGAAACAGAAATAACAGCTACATTGTTCAGCATAAAGCAATAAAGTAGAAAAGTAGTTCTAATGGGACAATCTGCCTTAATTGGATTGTTTAGGTTGAAACTGGTGGAGGAGTGGACTTCTAAGCTTGATTCTTGAGCTCAACTGAAGTGGGATGGATGCCAAAGGTCCTACTAAAAGGCCCTCGAGCTTGTTTGATCATAACAGGAAAGTTTGATAGTGACATGTTAACTACTGCAAAAAGACTGAAATCTGAACAGTCTGGAGTTGTCCCTAGGCTAACTTTTTGTGTGTTTGTTTCCTGGAAGAAAATGAAAGTTCATAGACCCTAATTAGACTCCTCTAATTAGTTACTAAATTACTTGTTAATTTAGTGTTTAATAAAGATCTATGTAACATGCATGCAAATTAAAATGCATAATAAAAAGTAAGAAGAAATTTCCTTACATTGGGAAATTTCGGTTTATATGGGCACAACAAGAAACACCTTTCTTGTTGTTCTTGTGCTAGAAAGAAATAGATGATCCTCCTTGTAATCTTCAAACTAGAAGACCTCCTTTTAGATGCACCCAAGAGAGAACCCAAACTTATCACTTAGTTTTTGACTAGAAAACACAAGTGAAAAGATGAACTAATATTAGATTTTATTACTACTCTAGTAATAGGAAAATATTAGTATTTGAGAGGTTTTTAGAGAGATGAGGATTTTAGTGAGATAAGCACAAAATAAGAATGAACAAGCAACAAGCAAAATGAACAACAAAGTTGTCCTTTTAAGGACACTATGGTCCGGCCATCATGGCCTATGTGGCCTCTTATTTTTGCTTAAAATAATCCCATGCAAATTGGTTGAGTGTAGATGTGAGTAAGGTTATGATCATGTGTCATAAACATGACATGATAACAAGATGTAGTGTAACACAAGAAACAACAATCATCATGTTATACACTACCATAATTTCGGCACCCACTAGTGTCATGTGGTCCATTTTGATTTTTGATATTTGTCCCACAAATACTTATAATCATATGTTTAATTATCTTGTATAATTAAGGATTAATTTGATCATATAACAATTTTATGACTCAAATTAATAAATAATATACACTTAACTTTTAAGTGATATTTTATCATTATATCAATATATAATGGGTCCCACAATGCCTAGTTAGTTTATTTTACAACTCCTTGTAAATATAATTAACTAATCACCTCTACCTCAAAGTATATGCATAACCTCAACTAATTTAATGAATTAACTATTAATCATTAAATTAAATCTTATTTAATCGTATTAAAATAAGACGTAAAATTTATTCAGTCAATTATCGTATAATTGACTAATAAACTTATCCGGAATGAGTTCGTAACTCAATTTCCAATAATTAACTCTCGTAACTAAACATATATCAAATATATATATAAAGTACTAATTAATATGTATCGTATACAAATAATTAGATTTCTGTTTGGGTCTCATCCTATAGGTGTGACCGAAAGGGGTCAGTTGATTACCGCCGTCATACGACAATAACGTCTAACTCTAGTCAGCTGACCGTTATCGATTTACGTTAATCAACTGACGTGGAGTATCAAAATACTAGTCATCCCACTAATATTCCAAAATGAGATTTATAATATAAATGCACTATTGTGGAGGACACTTGCTCCAACAATCTCCCACTTGTCCGATACAAGTTGTGCATGTAGCCACACTATTGCGGAGGACTCCTACTCCCACAATATCTCCCACTTGTCTCGACAAGTTGTGTGCTACCAATTCTCTTGTCACTTTAGCGTCACATCCTCCCACTCATCGCAAGGTGTCTTTCAGGTCGCACTTGCGATTGGAAAAATAAATTGAGTGGTTTTCTCGATCTGGAGAGTAACTGTCTGACCGGAAAATCTACCATAGATCTCTTCCGAGCGTGGCCACGCATTTCCAGTCACTACTCCTCGAGTGGCCCGAAGATGTTAATACCCAACGTGGGTGGACAATTCATGTTGACCCAACTTACACTGTATAATGCAAATCACCATGACCCAGTAGATGCCCATCGGCCTCCTTTCACGGCACGACCTAGGACAAAAACCAAAGTCAATCGGAAAATACACCGACTCAGGTAAATGGTCGCCAGTCTAAAGAATCGACTCATAGGAATATAATAGAAATCCCCGCCACGACCAGGCTTCAACAATTTTGATAAGGGACTCTATCATGGTCACTGTCCGACAGAGTGTCTCTACAGTCTGTCTATGTAAACGATCAGTCATCTCCATGACTCCATGGTGCTGAACCAACCATCGATCGACTTACAATCTAGTCATTGCGAGACGTCACCTTATGCAAATGACTAGGGACAATTACTAAGTTCATCATGTTCACTTGAATTGGGTTCAACCTTTCTTATAACCAATTCGGATAAAACAAAGTAATAAAATTTAGTCAATACTAAATAAAAGAGCTCATATAAAACTCGAACAATGAATGCAATTATCATATATGTAAACATTGATACAACATTCAATTATTACATATCACATAATCTAGAGGAATTCAGGAACTCGTCTTAATCCCATCGAGACGACATGACTGTCATGTTTACCCTTTGTAAGAGGCTTGGTTAAAGGATCAGCGATGTTATCGTCTGTCCCAACCTTACATACATCTATTTCCTTCCTCTCCACGTAATCTCTAATTACATGGTATTTCCTAAGTACATGTCTAGACTTGTTACTAGACTTGGGCTCCTTTGCTTGAAAGATAGCCCCACTGTTATCACAATACATCGTGATGGGATCTGTGGCAGTAGGGACTACTCCTAGTCCTTCCAAGAAATGCCGAATCCACACAGCTTCCTTTGCAGCCTCTGATGCTGCGAGGTACTCAGCTTCTGTTGTAGAATCCGCAGTCACGCTTTGCTTGAAGCTCTTCCAGCAAACGGCTCCTCCATTCAACATAAAGACATAGCCGGATTGGGATTTTAAATCATCCCTATCAGTTTGGAAACTAGCGTCCGTGTAACCCTTTACACGCAACTCAGTCTCTCCTCCAAACACCAAGAACGAATCTTTAGTCCTTCGTAAGTACTTAAGGATGTTCTTTACGGCTATCCAGTGGCTCTCACCTGGATTGGCTTGATAACGACTCGTCATGCTCAAAGCATAGGCGACGTCAGGGCGAGTGCACATCATAGCATACATGATTGACCCAACTGCTGAAGCATAAGGGATCAACTTCATGCGTTCAATCTCCTCAGTGACGGTAGGACTCTGGGATTTACTCAGAGTGATACCATGACCTATTGGAAGAAAGCCTCTCTTAGAGTCTTTCATTTTGAACCGATCAAGAATCTTATCTATATAAGCTTCTTGACTTAATGCTAGTATCCTCTTGGATCTATCTCTATAGATCCGGATACCCAAAATGCGTTGTGCCTCTCCCAAATCCTTCATCTGGAAATGTTTCCCAAGCCACTCCTTGGTAGAAGTAAGCATTGGTATATCATTCCCAATGAGAAGTATGTCATCCACATACAAGATAAGGAAAGTAACTTTGCTCCCACTAAACTTCATGTATAAACATGGTTCCTCGACACTTCGAGTGAATCCATTTTGTTTAATTACATGATCGAAGCGATGATTCCAACTCCTTGATGCTTGCTTAAGACCATAAATGGATCTCTTAAGTTTGCATACCTTCTTAGGGTTGGATTTATCCTCAAAACCTTCAGGTTGTGTCATGTACACTTCCTCTTCTAGAATCCCATTCAAGAAGGCGGTTTTGACATCCATTTGCCAAATTTCATAGTTATAAAATGCGGCAACCGCTAAGAGAATCCTAATGGATCGAAGCATAGCGACTGGGGCAAAAGTTTCGTCATAGTGTAAACCATGAACTTGAGTGAAGCCTTTTGCCACCAATCTAGCTTTGTAGACATCAATATGTCCATCTATGCCATTCTTGATCTTGTAGATCCACTTGCACTGAAGAGGTCGCACCTTCTCAGGTAAGTCTACCAAGTCCCATACTTGATTTTCGTACATAGAATCCATTTCGGATTGCATGGCCTCTAGCCAATGCTTGGAGTCGGGACTAGAAACGGCCGACTTGTAGGTTGTGGGTTCATCACTTTCAAAAAGTAACAAATCACCATCTCCCTCGATACATCCAAGGTAACGATCAGGTTGAAAACTAATTCTACCTGACCTTCTAGGGACAATAACCGTTTCAGACGAGGAGGGAACGTTTTCCTCCACTTCATTTTCGGTTTGTGGCTCTCAAACTTCGTCAAGTTCGAATTTTCTCCCACTCTGCCTTTTAGAAACGAAATCGCTTTCTAGAAAGACAGCATCACGAGACACAAACACTTTGTCCTCATGACGGTTGTAGAAGTAATATCCACGAGTCTCCTTAGGATATCCTACAAAATAACATTTGTCGGATCTGGGTGCGAGCTTGTCATTAGACTTCTCATGAACAAACGCCTCGCAACCCCAAATTTTCATAAACGACAAATAAGGAACCTTTCCTTTCCATATCTCATATGGAGTTTTATTGGCTGCTTTAGTCGGGCTACGATTTAGTGAAAATATTGCGGTTAAGATGGCAAATCCCCAAAACGAGTCAGGAAGCTCTGTAAGACTCATCATCGACCGAACCATATCTAATAAAGTTCGGTTTCTCCTTTCAGACACACCATTTAATTGTGGTGTTCCAGGAGGAGTCCATTGTGATACTATACCGCAATCTTTTAGGTGTGAATCAAATTCATAATTTAGATATTCACCACCACGATCAGATCGTAGGGTTTTTATCTTCTTATTCAATTGGTTTTCCACTTCATGTTGAAACTCTTTGAACTTTTCAAAGGCTTCACTCTTATGCCTCATTAAGTAGACGTATCCATATCTACTCAAATCGTCGGTAAAAGTAATGAAGTACTTGTAACCACCTCTAGCTTGGAGAGTCATTGGGCCACATACATCGGTATGTACAAGGCCTAATACTTCACTTGCTCGTGTCCCTTTTCCTGTAAAAGGAGCACGAGTCATCTTGCCCAAAAGACAAGATTCGCATTCACCATAAGATTCGTAATCAAATGGTTTGAGAAGTTTCGTTGAAACGAATCTCTTTATGCGTCGTTCGTTTATATGACCTAAACGACAATGCCAAAGGTATGATTGATTAGGTTCACCTAACTTAAGCTTCTTGCTTTCTATATGATATATTTCATTAACATTATCAAGAACATAGATACCTCCAACAGAGATGGCTTTACCATAAAACACATCATTAAAAGAAAACGAACAACTATTGTTCTTGATTACAAAAGAGCAACCCTCCGCGTCAAGTACGGAAATGGAGATAATGTTCTTTGTCAAGGAGGGTACAAAATAACAATTATTTAAATACAACTCAAGACCACTAGCTAAGGTTAATACATAAGTTCCTACAGAGACGGCTGCAACTCTTGCTCCATTCCCCATTCGTAGGTCCACATCACCCTTGGCTAGTGCTCACACGTCCTTCAGCCCCTGCAAGTGATTACAAAGGTGAGAACCACATCCAGTATCAAATACCCAAGTGGAAGTGCAAGCATAGTTAATATCTATCATATAGAGAGAAGAGAGGATTATACCTGACGGTGTCACACATCCGTCATTCTTATCCTTCAAATACTTGGGACAATTGCGTTTCCAATGTCCCTTGCCTTTACAATAAAAGCATTCGGCCTCGGCGTGCTTCTTGCCCTTAGCCTTGGCATTGCCATTCATAATAGCTTTGCCCTTTCCCTTTCCATGCTTCTTAAATTGGGCTTCGGCTTTTCCCTTCCCCTTTTGAACCCCTAGCTTCAAGTTCTTCAATCTCATTGTAAGAACATTCTTTTGCTCACTCCCACTTGCTTCCATATCCCTTTCGACTTGGGTAAGGAGAGCATGGAGCTCGTGAAAGCTCTTATCCATGCCATGCATGTTATAGTTTGCCCTAGCTTGGGCAAACTTGGGAGGAAGTGAGGGAAGGATGCGGCCAACCGCTAGCTTCTTAGGAATTTTGACCCCTAGACGATCTAGAGTGTCAACATGTTCCACCATCTTAAGCACATGTGGACCAACCTTTTGGCCCTTCTCTAGCTTGGCTTCAAAAAGCCGAGTCATAGCATTGTATTGACGAATCTCGGGTGATTGAGAAAAGGCCAATGTCACCCTAGAGAATATCTCATATGCTCCAAGGGTGATGTATTGTTGCTTAAGGCTTGAGGAAATCGACCAAATCAAGACCATCTTGACGTCGTTTGCTACCTTAAGGTACTCCTCATAGGCGGCTTTGGCCGCATTAGTGGCTCTTGGGCCGGGTTCATTGGGAGGTGCCTCGGTCAAGTAGCGTAAAACGTTATCCAATAACGCCGCGCCCTTGATCGTTTGCTCCCACTCGACAAAATTAGTTCCATCGTCTTTTAAGATGCATTTGTCCATAACGGACCTTAGCCATGAGTCTTTTCCTAGTTGAACGGTGTTGTTATTGTTTGCCATTGCGGATTATGAATAACTACAACAAAATTAGGAAATATTAACATTCATTGTTTTAATCAATTTTACTTGTATAACCAATTTAAACAAGTCACTCATATAATGACCCCTCACGAAATTATATAAGCGATTCCGAGACCCGCATTTTAGACAAAAGAACATGTTATGCAATATTTATGTAAAAGAAGGTAAGTCAACTTTTGACTAATTCTACTCCTAGAACTCTCGGTCGACGGATTTCAACTAAACCCATCTCCTAGTCCCAAGATAACGCTTATCTTGTTGAGTCCAACCCAATTTAGGCGTGTGATCGTATCACCCTACTTACCCGAGGTAAAAAGGTCCACGTTGTGGTTGTTCTAATTAACACGGGGTTCATAGGTGCTTCAATTGGTAAGGCTAAATCTCAATTCCTTTTTAAGTTATGTGAGAGGTCTTGCCAATTTTAGTTATTAATTCCCTATAAGTGAACTAAGTCGGCAAATTTTGAATAACGTTGAATTGACAATCGATAAATAAAATGCATGTTGGTGATTTTGGCATGTGCGGAAAATAAAGCAAGCAATCAAATTAAATCCTAGTATGGCCACCTAGCTAATCTAATTAACTAGATGATTACAAATCGGAAACCAACTCCTTGGTCCCTTGCCTCTTCATGGAACGCCTTCCAATATGGCACCGTCTTTTGGAACACCGACTTTGGGAATCACCGTCTTCACAATAAATAATTACAAAATACAAATGAATACATAGCAAATTCCTATTATACATTTGATCTATAAAATGAAATTATTAATTATTACAAAACGGCGATACGAAATCGCAATAAATTACAACTAAATCGGTATTCCCTTACATTACGGGTAATACCAATTAAAATAATCTAGGCCATACTAGGTACAACTTGCAATAAAATAAATAAATGACATTCATTCATTCAACAACATAAATTAAAATGCTGTAAAATCATGCCAAAATCACCCTCAACACTTGTCATGTTCATTCTAGCTCGGTTTTTACGAATTTTATCGATTTTATCTACTAAAAATCAATAATCAACACTTAAATCGTATTTAAGCTCAAACTAATTATCTAAACTGATTTAGAACTCAAAATTAGTCCCCACTAATTTCACTTGTATTTAATTAGTTTGATTTGATCGCATTTGCTA
>JAIUZE010001080.1:0-32331 GCA_022085475.1 Heliosperma pusillum | reverse complement strand
GATTGCCATGTGCCCATGCATATTTTTAAAGCATGTTAAGATCCACATTTAATAAATGAAAGAAGTTCGAGCACTGGATCCAAACAGTCTACCAGAAAGACACAAATACTTACCCTCTCCATCCCATTTATACTTCTGCCATATGAAGTTTATTGTCGATTTTTACAGTTGTTGTCTCACAGTATACAATCGTAAATTTACAAAAACGATAATATGAAAATTGTAGTTTTGACACTTGATAATTTAAACATGACAAGTTTGATATTGTAATTTGTACACCTTTACACATTGGAAAGTAGTTTTTCGTAAGTAGGAGCAGAGCGCTTCGCGGATGAAGGCGCATGATTAGCTCTTATGAGAGATGAATGGTCATAATTGACCATCAGCGTCAGAATGGAACATTATAATTGAGACAGCAGTATTAGACCATTTTAATAGTTTGCCGCTTACCAGTATATAAACTCCTTTATCCTTGAGAACCCTATAGTTTGTCAGCAACTGCTTCAATATGTGATAGATGTATCAAAGAAAAAAAAAAACAAGAACACTAATAATAGTTCTTGAAATTCAATGTTACTACTCGTACCGTCTAACTTCTTCAAGCATCATACTGGAATTTTGTCTGGAGTTGTCTCCACACTGTCAGAAAAAAAAGGCCTAAAAATTCTGTCGTTAATTCAAATAAGGCTGTCTTAATATCATACTCACCAGAATAGAGTCGAGCGTTCCTGAGAATTACAACCAGACAACTTTAGGGCATGGATAACAGACAAACAATCCGAGAATATGCATGGAAGGCAGCGGGGATCAAGTACCTTTGTCAATGATAGCGTCAAATGAACCTGTCTGAAAGGCACTCATGTTCCGCACATCCATTGTAATATCTACCAATTTGTGAAGGATTAGTTACTGAAACAAAGGCAAGGCAAGGTCCTCTCTCATTTTTTATTGAGTGTATGAGTTTAGAAAGCAAGCCAATCTGTTACTCACTTCATCCCAATTTATGTTGGGCACGTACAACTTTGGTGGGCGAACAACGTCGAGTTTGAAACTCTGACCAATATTGTCTCCTCATCTTTCAAGATTAAGTTTTTCAATAAATCAACCATGGCAAATTTACAATTGTTTTGATACATCAAGCATGACAAATTTTGTATCTCTATTCATAATTGGAGAAATTCATGATCAGTGTTTACATAGGATCAAATAAATTAGAGATCCAGGTCGTACTAAGTAAAACAAAAATCGTAATATACGGAGTACTGATTTGTTAAGGATACAAGTAAGCTTTGAGCTATTTGAGTACTTTTTCTGCATAGCTTCAATTACTACAGAAGATATATCAATGTTGACAATATCTTCATATCCATTATTTGCCATGCCTTCACTAAATGCTGCAATCACAAAGAGTATAATTGTTACACTTGGACAATGGGATAGAACACCAGGAACAAAACTTGGCTTCCTCAATGGTGCAAAAGCACATTCCATGATTTTAGAACCATATTCCAAATGAGAAGAATCACCCGATTTTTTTTCTTGTGGTGTCTGCTAACTAAGGTCATTCAAAAACGGAAAAAAAAACACACTTTAATGACATGATAACATATTTCTAAAAGTCACGAAATCCAAGCGATGACAGATCTTGAAGCAATAACATCCTCTCATGTACTCATATGTACTACATATATGAATTTGAAAAGCCAGCAGGTCTCAGACCCTGTCTGAGTACTCGCAGGTCTACCCATGACTCCAATTTCAACAGACACGTTTTTCTAACATTCTACAAAATCTTGAAAGCGTTTACATTGATCCCTGTGTACAAAACACTAGAATCAATAGCTTTTAAAACGATGAAAAACAAGACAGTGGAAACTGGTGGAAGTGTGGAAGTGATCTAAAACGAACTATTGTAACAGCTAACATGTAGAATAATTTGTCCCGTAGTAGAATACTTGTTGCACTCAATAGAGAAATCAGACGATCAAACTCTAGTAGAAAGGTTTCATTGATGCGCTTGTTTTACAACATAAACATTGGTAGGAACTTCCTTTCTTTAGTAAATAATCCACATCCAAACCATCATTGCGCTTACTTCCATAAGAACCTATTGCAGTTGCTTCAGCTACTATTTTACATATAACGAGTTCTCCTCAAGGGTTCCGCTTCCAAGTGAATCCTTACACAGCTCTTTTTGCTCTAACAATGCCAGATTTGAAAGGATCACTTTACAAATTTTAATCGCATCACTGTTTTTAACCATATATTATATCTATATTTTGGATACCAATACAGCCTCTAATTTCCTCCTGAATAGGCCAAAAACTATGTACAACAATCCCTTGTCTGGTTAGTAATTTCGTATGAAGAGAAATGGACGAACACATTTTCTCTCATACGGAGTACAATCTAAACTAAAATCCTCGCAAAATTGGATAAATAACCTCGGTTATATTGCAAGGTTATTATATTTAGAATGATAAACATTATCAAATACATTAACTCAAATTCTTAAACAAACCCAAAACATTAATTTGAACAATTAAGTCAAAGATCATGAGCATCTATTAACCAACTCGAATTCAGATTAAACCGGATTGTACTAAGGAATTGCACATCCAAATGATATTGGGAAAAGAGGAAATGTACCCGGTCACTCGTTATGTAAGAATATTTTTCAAATCACAAATTCTCATCGAATTTCATCTCCAGTTGAAGACGGCCAAATGTGCCCAGTTTAACGACAAATGTACCCTCTCACTAGTTATGTGGTTTGTCACATGGTTACATTTGTCGTTAAACTGGATTGGCCTGACTTCAGCTAAAGACAGACATGGTCTATCTTCAATGAGACTTACTATTTTTAAACAAGTTAACTTTTCTAAGATGTTTTTTTAGTGACATAATACATTTTCGAGTGACATTATAACCATCCCAAAATTTCTAGCAAAATTGTCAAAGCAACAACAAACAAACAAAAAAGATCAGACCAAACAGTGACAACATTAAGGAAAATCACTAGTTTTAAAAGCAATATATGATGAAACAACAACAACCCACTAAAATACATCAAAAACCCACATCAAAAAAGCATGAAACAAAAGAAAAGAAGGAAAGAGAGACCGGAATTGCCGCAACCGACAACGAGGAGGCGGTGGGAAGGAGAGAGGTAGAGATTGAGAAGAGGAGACAAAGCAGAGTAATTCTGGTACCAATCAAAGGGAGATTGATCTTGTGTGTATCTTCTATCCCAATATGATGCCTCTCCATATGCTTGTGTTCCTCCTATTGTCATCTCTTCTTCCTCTTCTTCTTCTTCTTCTTCTTGAATTAGAAATTTTTGTGGGTTATGTTTTTGGAAGATAAAGATTAGAACTTGATCAGTTGTTCAACAACCTTACTTGTGTTGTGTCTAGGAAATGTTAGTAATTGAGGGGGATGATTGGAGGAGTGTCCCCTTTGAAGCTAACCCGACTTGAATTGAACTGATTTAAATCGGATATGAATTTTTATAATCGGGAGATTAGCCCGAATAAAATGAGCTGGAAAAAAAATATTTCAATTTAAAATGATTAAATATGACTTAAAACAGTAAAAGCAAGGATCTGACTTTAAAACAAGGATTGTATGGATTGGTATGGTGAATGAAATATCATACTTACACACAATATATCACTTTTAGCACAAACATATTTACATGCTAAACAGTCGAGTTCAAGACGAGTGCTTAGCCGGGCTAATGAGGCTGGTTCACATTTCAAAGTCATTTAGCCGTTTCTTGGTGTTGAAACAAGAAGCCACGACATCAAGATCGTCTTGAATGACATCCATTTTCTATCATCTTATTTCCACTATTTGTCTACGTGTTGCACATAACCCAACTAACTAGTAAGGCTAGAAATGTGTAGTAGGAAAAATTCGTGGTTCCTTCGGGAGGACCGTACTCCTTACACTTAGTTCCTTTATAATATTCCATTTGGTAAAATCAATTTAGGTGAAGCAGTATAGTTTCTTTTGGAGAACCCAAGAATTTTTCGTGTAATAGGATAATATCTTTTATAACTCTCAAAGCGAGAAAAATAACAAATTTTGCAAACAATCATGATTAGGTGAAGGCAAATTCTTATTTGTGACGGACACTTTTCGTCACAAGCTTGTAACCTCTCACAAGCTGTAAGAGGGAGAACAAGTGGATAAGCAAGTGAGAGATGAGTTATGAGATGTCACAAACTTGTGACGGTTACAAGCGAGACTTTCTGATAGGTGAAAACAACATAAAAGTAGATCTACCATGACACCCAAATCCAACGAAGGTGAAAATAGTAGTATTACAAAATTACTCAACTTAATTAGATCTACCCAAGTAACCCAACATCCAAGTCATGTGTTAGGGGAAAGCATGTCCCCTCTCCTCTCTAAGCCATTTGTTATATCTACCAACAACAAACTTGATCCCACCCAACTAACACATATTCATACATTTCCCCACCAAATTTTCACCCAACTACTACTACCTTTTTTATTTTTTACCAAAAAAAAGTATCAAATCAAACTAAAAAGAAACTCCCTTTTCTGTGAGACCATTATTATATACACAAGTGACATAACACACCTAACAAAATCACCTATCATCTCTGTTCATTGCCCAAAAACAATCACATCTTTAACCCATTATTAATTTTGTGAATTGTAATTTAAATTTTGATTTACAAAAAAATGGCAAGGAAGAAGATCAGAGAGTATGATTCAAAGAGGATTCTTAAACAACATCTCAAACGTATTGCCAACATTGATCTACCCATTTGTTCTGCTCAAGTATATTCCTTTCTTTTAAATTCTTGTGATTTTGTTATTTCAAGTTCATAATTCTGCTTGTTTGATCAAACTTTTTTATACCCTTTTGTTATTAATGTGTTTGGATTAATGGGTTGGTTAGATCTTTGTAGATGGATGCTTGATTTGATTGTATTATTATGATTTGATCTGGGTTTTGATTGATTTTGATGAAAGATAGTTACTTTGATTATTGTTTGGTTTATGATTGTGGGATTATTTGGGTTACTGAGATCAAATTAAGTTGTATATGATCAATGACAGCATGATTAGTTGTTAAAGATACTGGTGTGATTAAGTTAGTGAAGCTATGGAAATGCAAATCTCTATGATGGAAACAATTTTCGGGTTTCGAATTTGACATGTTCAAATTAGCTGAAGAAATGATGATTAGTTATTAGTTAATGAACTTTTATAGTTCTATGTGCCCTCATTATGATCATTTTTATTGAAGACTTTGTAAATCTTTGTTTCATAACCTTTTATTTTATATAGAATCACAAATCAGACTTGAGAATGTTGAATTCCTTGCAGTCCATCCTGCCATAGATGTGAGTCTGTTGATGTTGCAACTTTATAATCAGTATAATCAAGAGACACATTGGGTTGAAATGTTGAATCCAATATAATCAAGTGACTGTTATTAGCTATTTAGCTTAAAAAATAGGCCGGGTGCTCTAAGCCAACGACATTACATTTGATCTCATACAAGAATGTTTCTTGGACCCTCAATGAGAATCTCACGAGGAGCATTGGAATGCAAGTGGAAAGTTAGAAAATATGTACAAATATTAGTGTAATACTGTAATTTAACACTTGGTTTTGGAGTGTATGAGAGCAAATGAAACAATGTGTTTGTTAAACTTAATGAGATCTTAATCCGGGCAAATGCTTTTAATCTTTAATGTATGCATATTGTGTATGATAATCCAGGTAACAGAATCAACAGACTTCACTCAATTGGTGAATGAAGAGACATGGCTATCCTCATCAAAATTGGTTGTAAAACCGGATATGCTGTTTGGCAAGCGTGGGAAGAGTGGCCTTGTGGCTTTGAATTTGGATTTAGCTCAAGTTGCTGAGTTTGTGAAAGAGCGAGTAGGAAAGGAGGTTGGTTGCTCAATGCATATTCTATAAAATTTGATGTTTTAGAATTTGCTCTTCTTTTTACTGTGAAGTACCGATCATTTGATGCTATCTTTGACACAATTTTGTGATTGAGAAACACCTATTCGTGTTTATAGGGATAAGGTTGCGTATTTCCAACCCTCCCCAATCCAAATATTGTGTCGGTCCTTAAGGCACTAGGTTAATGTTGGTATTGTTGATTTGATGGAAGTATGTTTTTATGTGTCATGTTTTTTTGTTCCTTTCAGGTTGAGATTGGAGGTTGTAAGGCACCGGTTACGACATTTATCGTTGAACCATTTGTACCACACGAGCAGGAGTTTTATCTCTCAGTTGTATCTGAAAGGCTTGGCTGCACTATAAGCTTCTCAGAATGTGGTGGTATTGAGATCGAGGAGAACTGGGACAAGGTATGCCCGGAAAAGAGTAATGTGTTGCATATTAAGTCAAATCACCCTTCAGTGGAAGTTCTCTGAAATTTGTTCCCTTCAAATTGTACAGGTCAAGACTATATTTCTACCATCAGAGAAATCGTTGACCAACGAGGCTTGTGCTCCATTGATTGCCACGCTTCCCTTAGAGGTACTTCTTGCCCCATGTTAAACGTTATGCACGAAAAACTTAACTTTGTGAGAAAGAAGGTTGTACACCAAGTTACGGAGGTAGGTAAAATTTTGTAGTACTGAGGATACTACTGTGAATGACAAGTTGGTAACATCACCAAGTTATATTTGTTTTTATTGGTCTAGCTAGGCAGCCTTCTGATTGGCATGAATACCGGCTCACATATTTCTCTTAATGTTTCTAAACTCTCTAATGAACTGATAATTAGTTCTTTACTATTCACGTAACTTAATATTTTACATCTTACAGATACGGGACAAAATTGGTGATTTCATCAAGGGTGTCTTTGCAGTTTTTCTAGGTAAGCTTTGTTAAAAGATGTATACGTTTCAAATTGTTTGCGATATTCAGTAAGATGATGATTTCTTTCAGTTAAATCATTTGCTGTCTTTGATATTCTTTATATTCATGTGGCGCTTTTACGCTATAGACTTGGACTTCAGTTTTCTGGAGATGAATCCGTTTACCTTGGTTAACGGGGAGCCATATCCATTGGACATGAGGGGTGAACTTGATGATACAGCTGCTTTCAAGAATTTTAACAAGTAAACTTTTGGTCAATGTGTTTCTATAATTTCATAGTTGGAGCACATTTTCACCTGTTTTCTTTTATCTCTTATTTCACAGGTGGGGAAACATAGAATTCCCATTACCTTTCGGTCGAGTTTTGAGTCCCACAGAAAGTTTTATTCATGCTTTGGATGAAAAGGTATCTATAGTATTTTCTGCTGCTTACTTGCTTAAACTGTTGCATTTTCATTTGTCTCACTCTCAATCATGTACCATGGTGTCAGATCTTAGATTCGTATCCAAATATACTAGTGTCATTGTTTGAATCGGATTTGCCTTGTCATATTCTTACTGTTATGAGATTAAAGTTTCTGTAAATCACGGCTGATGGTCTTCAAATTATAATAGGGTTTTAGCCTGGTGATCAAGTTGCGTAGTGGTGCTTTTGACTGGTGTCCTGCAATGTTATTTGGTTTTATTTGTCCCATATTTGTCCTATCGACGGTTACATAAAAAAGGGAAGAAACTGAGAAAGCATGATATTAAGTTAGATTTAAATGTGTCTCAAAGGTATATGATATTGGATTCATATTACTAATGAGTCATCATATCAGATATTAGGGTGAAAGGGGATCTGGTTAAACAAATAATAGAATATTACTTCTAATTTGCTTTCTAACCTTGTAAGACCTTAAATTTGCAAACAACATCTGCATGAACTCTGAAGCAATCCTATTAGCCTATGAATCTCTGATATATCATGGAGTAACCCTTCCCTTGACCAATTTAAATATTTTGTATACCTTCCAAGCATTTTGATTGTTAAAAAAAAAAACTCGTGTTTCATGCGGAAAAGGTAAAAGGCTGCGATTGTGCAACTTGCAAGTGCCCCATTTCTGGTATTGAGTCCAGCAAAAGCCGTTAGTTTTAATGGATCTTGATGCATTTTTAGGAAATTAGTGCCCTATATGACACACCTAGGCACATTTGAAGACTTATGATCACTCATGTGCTGACTATTTAGTTGTCAAAATCATGGAAAAAATTGCTTTGTTACAGAGTACTTCTAGGTTATTTGAATATTAAAGTTGATTGGGTTTTACTTATTTACTTGGATATTTAGGACAAAATAACTTTCAAGCCCTTTATAAGCCATTAGGTTGTTCTGAGGCTATCAGTTATGCTCAATAAAAGCAAATGGCATGTTCCTTGTGGTACGTGCAAGACCATATTCTTTGCATGGAGGGCTCTGAAGTATGCCGTGGTCTAAGATCCTTCTTTTACCTTGCAGACAAGTGCATCCTTGAAATTTACCATTCTAAACCCAAAAGGACGTATCTGGACCATGGTTGCTGGAGGTGGCGCAAGTGTTATATATGCTGACACTGTAAGTTGCATTCCAAATTGACCTCTTGTGGTATATGTGAATCATTGCTTTACTTCTATCTGCTTTGTCATCTCCCTATGCTCATGGCTTTTAATCTTATCAAGGGGTCCAGAATAAGCGCATTGGAGAACTTTTCCTGGCATTTTATGTCACTCATTTGATCGAGTTTACTCTTATATTACCTCCATTCTAATTATATTGTCCAATTTAAGTTTAGGGTCAAATAAATAATATTAACTTCTATACAATATCAAATTAGCCACGTTATATTACTTAAGTTAAAATGGACATTATTGATGGAATGGCGGGAGTAATATTTGTAACTAGGAGATTGTAAGTCAAATGATCATCTAGGAGATTTATGGGGGCGATCTTCTATAAATTCAGACCTCTCAGTGTTGAAAATTTATGAAACCTCATAAATTACAGGTTGGAGATTTGGGTTATGCATCAGAACTCGGGAATTATGCTGAGTACAGTGGTGCCCCTAATGAAGAGGAGGTCTTACAATATGCTAGGGTGGTCATCGATGTAAGCGTCTCAATTACTCTGTCTCTATTTATGTTTTTAAAGCAGTTAGAAACGGCGATTGTCGTCCAACTACTATGTGTTGCTGAATGAATCACAATCATGGTCCCTCTAACTTGCAGTGTGCCACTGCAAACCCTGATGGTCGTAAGAGAGCCCTGTTGATAGGAGGTGGGATTGCCAACTTTACTGATGTTGCTGCCACATTTAGTGGAATCATCAGAGCTCTTCGTGAAAAGGTAATCCTAGTTTTGACATGAGCACTTTTTGTTGGGGTCAACTGTCAAGGGGCACGCAAGAACAGTCTGATTGACGGGTTTAAACCTAGGCCTTCGATAACTTTACCAGCATGCAATGCTGTTGTACTAAAGCTCTTTGCTTTTTATTTTTTTTACTTTACTTTTACTCTCATATCCTCTTATTTCTCTAACAAAATTGCTGTCTTCACTTTTCCACGACTCTCCATTGGGTAGGAATCTAAACTGAAAGCAGCAAGAATGCATATCTTTGTTCGAAGAGGAGGTCCAAACTATCAAACAGGTCTTGCAAAGATGCGTGCACTTGGAGAGGAGCTAGGGATCCCTCTTGAGGTATGACATGAACAAAATAATAGTTATAAATTTGGAACACTTGGAGGTTTGAAAGTGAATTGGAGAGATGTTGGAGAATAAGACTTAAAAATCAGATATCTATCGTACTCAGGGGATTAAATTATTGTTGACATTCGATCATAGAAGCGGTTGCATGACCTTTTCTCGATTTTTACACCATATATGCGGCCTTTGCCGCTTCAAAATGAGATTGTGGTAACCTTTCAACCCTGGTACGTCATGTACAATATAGAATCGCGGTTGAGATTTAATGCTTTTTGAAAAAATTTTCTTTTACTTTTATCCATCGTGCCCCCCTTTGGCTCTTATAGAGAAATGTCAGTGTGTTGGGTCTGCACAAAATCTGTACTTAATTTAAAAAAAGCGTGCCTGATGCGAAAGGCGCAGTGCGGCGCCAACCGGATCGCATTAGACTGCCTGAGGTGCACGGAATACAAAAGGCGCACCCAAGGCACATGATGCGCAACTAGTGAGGCACATTAGTATCCAATTCCATATTCTTTTTCCAAATTTTTATTTTACCACTCTTTTCTCCCCCTTATCCTTAATGTTCACTTGTAAATACATGTTAGCCCTCTTTAAAACAAAAAAAAAGGACTATTCTTGCACAAATTTTTAGTAAATTATAGATGTTCATTTTCGAAAATCAGCGTGCCTTGTGTCCTAAAGGCACGCGCCTTGCGACTCATCCCCTTGGGAACCCATCGCCTCAGTGAGCCGCACGCCTTCTCAAACTAAGGTTCTGTACCAATATTTTTGAGTGTCATGTCACACACAGGTATGCTCCTAAAAGTGAAGAATCGAGGTAACATAGTATGAGAAGCGATTTTGTGTATACGAGTGTTAGAATGCCTACAGTTGAGCTCCCCTTGCTTCGTTAGGCTTGAACCTTTGAGTCACTTCTATAAATTCTCAATTTAAGACTTGATCTTGACCACATATTGGCTTTTGCGCTAAATATGCGGCTGATGCCACCTCAAAATGTTTTCAGGTTAAGCCTCAAAACCTTAATCACTTGGTCTCATTTCGCCGACATGGTTATCATATTCATCGGGGTAGTGTCGCTGTCTTTGAATTTCAAGGGAGGCCTCAACTCCTCATACTAACTAGTGGAATTCGTATACTGTTACTGAATTTCTTCACCTTTTTTTTTTTTTAGTTTAGGCTATTTGCATTATCTAGCAATACTTGTATTGTCAGCCGACCGACCCCAAATCATTTTGGGATGAAGACACTGATGTCGTTGTTGTTGTGCTTGTATTGTAGGTGTATGGACCTGAGGCTACCATGACAGGAATTTGCAAGCAAGCAATCGACTGTATTATGGCTAAAGATTAACCAACATCCGATCCTCTAAATCTGCACTATGGACCCATGTTGAGGATGTACAAGAGCTTTGTTATCATCCTGAGGAGGATACCACATCTTAGACAAAAAGTCAACTACTAAAACACACACATGCTTTATAGTAATATGTGGAGTACTCTTGAGTTTGTACTTGCGATTTTTCAGACTTCGAATCTTCAAAGAAATGTATTCAATCGATTTTTTTAGTGACTTGATCCCGATCATAACTTTGAGTATCACAGTACTACATAACACATATTCGCCAAATTACACTGTCTTGTTCACTCAACTTATAGTGAATATAATAATAAAAATGATGAATATAATAAAATAAAATTATCGCATCCACAAAAATTGAAAGTGGATGATAATGCCATGATCACAAATTTAACCGTAAATAATGAGAGCTAATACATAAATTCAATTCAAGTAACATTATTACGCAATTTTTACTCTCTATTAATCATTTGAGTAGTCATGCGGTGAACTATACGTATCTGCCAAACAATGACTAGATTTTTTTACTCTCTATTAATCATTTGAGTAGTAATGCAGTGAACTATGTATTAAAATAAATATAAACATATTTCATTTGAGTAGTCATGTGGTGAATCAGCCCCAGCCCGACCAAGCCCTCTCCCAACCCGCCCCGGCCTGTCCATTGTCCGCGTTATTTTCAAATTAGTTAATTTTCTGAGAGATATAAGCTCTGTTTGGTAAAAGTAAGCTTAAAGCCTTAAATCCTAACGGAGTAACAAGTACTTGAAAGCAAAAAAGCTAACCGAAATTTGTAAATGTACCTCATAAGGTAACTTAAAATTACAAATTGATAGGCAATAAACTACAAGAATGGCACGAAGGATGTGTAATTGTTAACGTGATTAATTATTTTAGCAGTTTATTGTTTGAGAACCTTATTTACCATAAATTTTGTTCCACCTTTTATTAATGAAGTATTAAAGATCCTGCGCAAATGCGCGGTTTTTTTTAGATAGAGATGATAGAGAATTTAACAATTATACAAATGATAATCGTCTGCAATTGAAATTTAATTATAAAATGTATTCTTAATGTTTTTTATTTAGAGATATAAAAGAGAAGTTTTAACACTTTTATTCCGAAATTAAATTGCCGGTTTTACTAAAACTATTTTGTGAATTTTTTTTATTTGAAAACTGTAATGTTTTTAAAATTATTTATATATAACATTTTATCCACTAAAGACTTAATATAAATGTTAAGTAATGCCATTAATAACACAATCATGGAAGATAAGTGTTTAATAAGTATAACGCATATGTTTTATATATCATAAGTGTTTGATAACTTGATTTAATTCAATGTGCAATTCTTGTAGTGAGTAGGAAAATGCAAACTAACAAAAATGGACTAAAAGTAAACACGTCTTTGGAAATGACGGGTTTTCGGGCAAAAAGGCGCGCAAAGGTGAAGGAGGTGGAGTTTACCGTTAGGCAACACATGAGAAACCGCCATTATTGAAAGTTTTCCATAATTCAGAACTCCAATTCCCTATATATATATAAAATCAGCATCCCCTATCTTCCAATTCAGTAGGTCTTCCTTGTGACGGGTCGGACCTTGTGACGAGTTTTTCCTCTAACAAAATGGGTAGATGGAACATGTGGGGCACCCCCATGTGCTTCCCCTTTTCCCTTAAATGGGTCATTTGTGAGGGGAAGTGGTACCCGTCGCAAGCTTGTGACAGATACTGCCCGTCACAAACAAGAATCATTGATCTACCAATTATCATCAATTCATCAATGATCAATTCAACACAAAAAACTCAAATTATCACACAACAATCAAATGATCCTAACAGCAAATAAATCAATTGATCTACCAATTACCATATTGATTGAAATCTTGGCAAGATTACCCCTAAAAACATTAATTTCATGCATATTTTGTGCAAATCATTGAGATCTTTAATTACAGACTCTTATTTTTACAAATTATATACTAATCATATGCCCACTACATTAATCCTCGGAATTAAGGGATCATCTCTTCATTATCTCAAACTAATCTATTACATTGAAAGTAGTAATTGTACTAATACAACAACAACAACTACAAGTTTGATGAAAAAACTGAGATTTGTTAAAAGGATTAATAATAATAATCAAGATTTGGGTTATTTAAATGGACTTGATTTTCGGTTTCAGCTCGGAAATTCGTGTAATGGGTTCGTTTGTATTAGGGAAATCAGGACAGGCGAACTGATCCTGGTGTGGAATCCTATGATGGGTCAGGTCCTGATCCTACCAAAACCCGTTAACACCTCTGTAGATAAGGTGGTGGCGGGTTTTGGGTTTTGCGGACGCACCAATAAATATAAGGTGGTCCGCATATTTCATAAAAATCTCGACCCGCAATTTAAATTGCAAGTCGAGATTTATGAATTAGGAGTGGGGGATAAATGGAGGGGAGTTCCCAATTCCCTTTAGAATTCCCGGGTTTTATACTAATAATTCAATCCATTGGATTATGGATAATCAGGAAAGTAATGAATTAAAACTCGACACTAGGAATTTGGAGTTGATTTGTGGGTTTGATTTTATTGAGGAGAAGTTTAAGATGGTAACACCACCACCAATTTACTCCCCAAATCAAAGGAATAAGTATTGTTGGTCGAATTTAGGGATGATTGCTAGTTGTTTATCAGTTTGTGCAATTGATGCTAAATTATTTAGAGCAGATGTACAAGTGTGGGTGATGGAAGAGTACGGCATACCCAAGTCGTGGACCATGAGACTGTAGGACGAGATATGCCGTAACAATAAAAAACAGATATTAGAAATACCGACGAAAGTAGTAGTGCCGTGGTAAAAAGCCACTGCCTTGAAAACTATTTCTCCAGTACGACCGTGGTGGCGATCAGCTAGTACAGGTAGTTCCCCAAGGATAACACTACAGCCCCACGCAGCTCCGCCCACTCGGAACTGTGAGACTTGGAACGATAATAAGAGCAGTACCCAGAAATCTTAGAACAGGGGAGAAGGGAGTGAGAATAAGAGAGGAGATGTTGTTGTGTTGTGTTGTGTTTTGGAGAGCAGTAGTGCAGCAGGAGCTCACCCAAGGGGCCTTGATGATCAAGCCACATACAAGACAAGCTTGACCCCTCAGATGGAAGCTCGAATTACAAGGTCTAAACAACAAGCTATGACAAGTCAAGAACAACCCAAGCCAAGCCACCCCAATGAAGAAGACAGTTCAGGGTTCAACAACCCATGCCCATCCCCAACACAACCCACATTACCCACACAAAACAGAAACAGAGCCATTCAGGCCCAGACAGACCAGTTAACAAACCCAGCCTCTAGGAGGTACACCAGGGCATTCCAACCACCCCCACTATGGCCTACCATCAAGACAACCCTCTAAGCTACAAGTTTGCCCAGGACAAACCATTTTGAAGTCTAGTAAAAACCCATGAAACAGACACCCCAAAGCTAGAGTCCAGTAAACAGCATAGCAGAGGTAGTACATGCTCAGATGATGTTTTCTTTTGTTTAAGTCAACTTGTCTTCATCTAAGGCAGGTTTATCTATGTCCTCATAAGAGTGGAGAGTTCCAAGGAGCAACAAAACCCCCAGAGCAAAGCACGAGACAACAAGATCAACAGATTTCCATTTCAGGAAAACTCCAAAAACTACTTTATTTGCTTTTGCTCAGTCTGTTTTCTTTTGTGTTTTGTGTCTGTTCTTTATAGTTGTTAAGCTCGTCCTCTTGTGAGGCCCTTAATTAATGTCAGTAGAAGTAGTTTAGATCCTAAGCTGGCCCTTGGATGATACATACATCCAATGGTTCACAAGATATCAGTCCCTCTATATAAGGAGGTCTTGTATGTTGTTGTAAGCAGACTTTTATGAATGAATGAATTAAACTTTGAGAAATCACTCAATGTTATCAAACTTGTGCTAAGAGCTGTAGTTTGAAGCAAGCCTGATACACCTCCAAGGTGTTTGATCAGTGCCTTGTATTGTGAGCTAAGTTATACCTGTGCTTTGCTGTGGTTTAACTTACTTGCTGTTGAGGTTAGTCTAGGGTGTTTGTGCTTTGCTGTAACACTTGAAACTGTCTCTAAAACCAGTCTTGAATCCTTTTTCTCTTGTGCTTTGCTGTAGAGGATTGTATCCAAGTCATATCCCTTGAATCTTTCAGTTAAACAACTCACAATCTCTAAAACAACACCCCCTTGTTACTTGATATTGTTTTCAGTTTGAGTCAAGCTAATCAAATCACTTAAAACTTGTGAACCTTAGTAGTTTACACTCCAAATTGGTTATCAGAGCTTTGGTTGAGAGTCTTAGTGAGTTCATTTTCCCTAACTACATTTAAAAACACAAAAATAGCCCAATGAGTGAAGAGAGACTAGCAGGAGTAGAAGCAAGGATGGAGGATCTGGCTGGGATTGTAACCACCCTAACCAGAACCTTGGACCAAGTTATAGGCAACCATTTGCTTGCTGGAGGGAGAGGTAGAGGACGTGGAAGAGGCCAAGGAGGAGGCAGAGGAAGGCCACCTGATGATGAGGAGTACCCAGACTCAGATGACTCAACAAGAAGCAGAGCTTCCATCCACAGGAACACAGACAAGCATCTTAAGGTAGATATCCCTGAGTTTTCTGGTAGTCTTAATCCTGATGACTTGTTAGAATGGCTTAGAGAAGTAGAAAGGATCTTTGAGTACAAGGGATACAATGATTCCAAGTCTTTTAAAGTAGCCATCCTAAACTGAAAGGGTATGCTTCCCTTTGGTATGAGACTATGAAAGGGTTAAGGGCTAGGGAAGGTAAGGAACCCATCAAGTCTTGGACTAAACTGAAAAAGAAACTGTTAGACAATTTTGTTGCTAAGGATTACACCCAGGATCTGTTTATCAAGTTGTCTAAGTTGAAACAAGGAGACAAACCTGTTGAATCTTATCTGAGGGAGTTTGAACAACTCACCTTACAATGTGATATAAATGAGAAACCTGAGCAAAGGATTGCTAGGTACTAGAGGGTCTAGATAAGAACATTGCTAACAAGGTTAGGATGCAACCTCTGTGGTCATTTGATGATGTTGTCAACCTATCTCTGAGAATTGAGAAGATAGGGAAGACTAAGCCTGCTACACCAAAACCTGTTAGGCCTTTTCAAACCAGACCTTATAGTGGGTTTAGATCAATGGATACCCCTAAGACAGCACCCCCACCTACCTTAGACAAGGGTAAGGGCATCATGGGTCAAAAGCCAAGCACTTCATTGACTGAGAACAGAATTAGGTGCTTCCAATGTCAAGGCTATGGACATTTCAGGAAGGATTGCCCTTCTAAGAAGACCTTAACCATAATGGAAGTTGAGGCTTGGGAGAAAGAGGGTCTAGTTGAGTATGAAAGGGATGAGCCTGAGGTTGAAGAAGTGGTGAGTGAGGAAGAAGAGTCTAGTCAGGAGGCAATAGTGGCACTCCCTGACACAGGCCACAGCTTAGTCCTATGGAGAGTAATGCATTCACAACAGATACCTTTGGAGGAGGATCAAAGGTCCCTCATTTTCAGGAGCAGATGTACCATACAAGGGAGGGTTTGTAACCTTATTATAGATGGAGGTAGTTGTACCAATGTGGCTTCTGTTACTATGGTTGATAAGCTGAAGTTGAGCACTCAAGATCACCCTCACCCCTATAAGTTGAGATGGCTGAGTAAGGGAGCAGAGGTTAAGGTGGATAAGCAATGCATGGTCCCTTTCTCCATTGGCAGTGTGTACAAGGATGAAGTATTGTGTGATGTGGTTCCAATGGATGCCTGTCACTTGCTATTAGGAAGGCCATGGGAGTTTGATAAAAGCTCCATACACCAAGGAAGAAGCAATACCTATTCTTTCAAGCATGGGAGCAGGAAGGTGACATTAGCCCCCTTGCCACCACACCAGAAGAGCTATGGAAGTCCAAGTATGGCTGAGGATTTTAGTGGAGTTGTATTTCTATCTGAGTCAGCAATGGTCAAGGAGTGTAGTGAGGAGCAACCTATAGTAATGCTGCTATCAAAGGAAGTTCAGGAAGAAGAGTCTAAGGTGATCCCTGCAGATGTTAAGCCCCTCATTGATCAGTTCAAGGAAGTGTTTCCAGAGGAACTTCCTGATGGCTTACCCCCTTTGAGAGGGATTGAACACCAAATAGACCTTGTGCCAGGGTCTGTACTACCTAATAGACCAGCCTACAGATGTGATCCTAAGGCTACACAAGAGCTGCAAAAGCAAGTTGGAGAGTTGATGAGTAAAGGGTTTGTAAGGGAGTCATTAAGCCCTTGTGCTGTGCCTGCATTGTTGGTTCCTAAGAAGGATGGGACTTGGAGGATGTGCATAGATAGCAGGGCTATCAACAACATCACAGTCAAGTATAGGTTCCCTATACCTAGGCTTGATGACATGTTGGATGAGCTGAGTGGCTCAAGGTTCTTTTCTAAGATTGACTTGAGGCAAGGTTACCATCAATTGAGGATCAGAGAAGGAGATGAGTGGAAGACAGCCTTCAAAACAAAGCATGGCCTTTATGAGTGGCTTGTCATGCCCTTTGGCCTGTCAAATGCCCCAAGTACCTTCATGAGATTGATGACAGAGGTGCTTAGGCCTTGCCTAGGGAGATTTGTGGTGGTATACTTTGATGATATCCTCATCTACAGCAAGAGCAAGGATGATCATTTGAGGCATCTTGAGGCTGTGTTTGAAATACTTAAGGAGAGCAAGCTCTTTGGGAAGCTTGAGAAGTGCACCTTCATGACTGAGGAAGTCAAGTTTCTAGGATATGTGGTATCTGGTAGAGGCATTTCAGTTGATCAAGACAAGATCATGGCAGTCCAGTCTTGGCCTATCCCTAGGAGTATTACAGAAGTAAGGGGATTCCATGGCTTAGCATCTTTCTACAGAAGATTCATTAAGGACTTTAGCACCATTGCAGCACCTCTCACTGAGTGCATGAAGAAGGGAGAGTTCACTTGGACTGAGAATGCTTTACAGGCTTTCAAACACATGAAGAAGCTCTTGTGCAGTGCACCTATCCTAAGATTGCCAAACTTTGATTGCCTATTTGAGGTTGAATGTGATGCAAGTGGAGTGGGAATTGGAGCTGTCCTCATCCAAGAGAAGAAACCTGTAGCCTACTTTAGTGAAAAGCTAAGTGGTGCCAAGCTAAACTATTCTACATATGATAAAGAGTTCTATGCTCTTGTCAGAGCTCTGAGGCATTGGAGTCATTACCTGAAGCCCAAACCTTTTGTCTTACACTCTTATCATGAGGCATTGAAGTACATAGGAGGCCAGCATAAGCTCAGTCACAGACATGCTAAGTGGGTGGAGTTCCTTCAGTCATTCACCTTTTCTAGCAAGTACAAGGAGGGCAAACAAAATGTGGTGGCTGCTGCATTGTCTAGGAGATACACTCTGCTATCAACTATGGAGCAAAGGGTTCTTGGTTTTGAGTTCATGAAGGATATGTATCAAGAAGATCCAGACTTTGCAGAGGAGTGGTTGGCACAGAAAGAGGGAACAAGAACCATTGATTCCCCCTACACTTTGCAAAATGGATTCTTATTTAAAGGAAACAAGCTGTGTGTTCCCAGAGGATCTTATAGGAATCTATTGATTAAGGAGGTGCATGGAAGTGGCCTTGGAGGACACTTTGGGGTTCAGAAAACTGTGGACATACTACAAGATCAATTCCATTGGCCTAAGATGATGGGAGAAGTTCAAATAGTGCTCAGAAGGTGTGGGGTTTGTCAAAAGGCCAAGAGTTCTTTCCAAGCAGGACCTTACACTCCCCTACCAGTCCCATGTAGGCCTTGGGAGGATGTTAGTATGGATTTCATAATGGCATTGCCTAGGACAGCAAGAGGGAATGATTCTATCATGGTGGTTGTGGATAGGTTCAGTAAGATGGCACATTTCATTGCATGCAAGAAGACTGAGGATGCTGTGAGTGTAGCAGAGCTATACCTTGATGAGGTGGTGAGGTTACATGGAGTTCCAAGGACCATTGTGTCTGACAGAGACACAAAGTTTATGAGCCCTTTCTGGAGGACATTGTGGAAACTGCTTAACACTAGGTTATTGTTTAGTACCTCCCATCACCCTCAAACTGATGGCCAAACTGAGGTGACTAACAATACCTTGGGAAGAATCTTGAGGTGTATAGTCAGCAAATCTCTCAAGGATTGGGACTTGAAGTTGGCTCAAGCAGAGTTCTCTTTCAATAGAGCTCCATCAGCAGCCACATGCCACTCCCCTTTTGAAGTGGTCTATGGTACTAACCCCTTAATGCCTTTGAGTTTGTCTAATGTGTGCAGGTCAGAAGTCCACTATGATGCTAAGAAGAGGGTGGAACAAATGTTAAAACTCCATGAATCAGTCAGGAAACAAATTGAGAAAGCTAATGATCTGTACAAGAAGAATGCCAAGGTTCCTAAAACCAAGAAAGACTTTGCACCAGGAGATCTAGTATGGATCAACCTAAGGAAAGAAAGGTTCCCTTCCAAGAGAAAGAACAAGCTAGAGCCAAGAGCAGATGGTCCTTTTCAAGTCATAGAGAAGATAGGTCCTAATACCTACAGAATTGATCTACCAGGAGAGTATGCAGTCCATGGGACATTCAATGTTGGAGATCTTAGTCCCTTCTTTGAAGACTCTGAGGGAGAGGAAGACACAGGCTTGAGGTCAAGCCCTTTTCAACCTGGGGAGGCTGCAGCAGGAGCTCACCCAAGGGGCCTTGATGATCAAGCCACATACAAGACAAGCTTGACCCCTCAGATGTAAGCTCGAATTACAAGGTCTAAACAACAAGCTATGACAAGTCAAGAGCAACCCAAGCCAAGCCACCCCAATGAAGAAGACAGTTCAGGGTTCAATAATCCATGCCCATCCCCAACACAACCCACATTACCCACACAAAACAGAAACAGAGCCATTCAGGCCCAGACAGACCAGTTAACAAACCCAGCCTCTAGGAGGTACACCAAGGCATCCCAACCACCCCCACTATGGCCTACCATCAAGACAACCCTCTAAGCTACAAGTTTGCCCAGGACAAACCATTTTGAAGTCTAGTAAAAACCCATGAAACAGACACCCCAAAGCCAGAGTCCAGTAAACAGCATAGCAGAGGTAGTACATGCTCAGATGATGTTTTCTTTTGCTTAAGTCAACTTGTCTTCATCTAAGGCAGGTTTATCTATGTCCTCATAAGAGTGGAGAGTTCCAAGGAGTAACAAAACACCCAGAGCAAAGCACAAGACAACAAGATCAACAGATTTCCATTTCAGGAAAACTCCAAAAACTACTTTATTTGCTTTTGCTCAGTCTGTTTTCTTTTGTGTTTTGTGTCTGTTCTTTATAGTTGTTAAGCTCGTCCTCTTGTGCGGCCCTTAATTAATGTCAGTAGAAGTAGTTTAGATCCTAAGCTGGCCCTTGGATGATACATACATCCAATGGTTCACAAGATATCAGTCCCTCTATATAAGGCGGTCTTGTATGTTGTTGTAAGCAGACTTTTTATGAATGAATGAATTAAACTTTGAGAAATCACTCAATGTTATCAAACTTGTGCTAAGAGCTGTAGTTTGAAGCAAGCCTGATACACCTCCAAGGTGTTTGATCAGTGCCTTGTATTGTGAGCTAAGTTATACCTGTGCTTTGCTGTGGTTTAACTTACTTGCTGTTGAGGTTAGTCTAGGGTGTTTGTGCTTTGCTGTAACACTTGAAACTGTCTCTAACACCAGTCTTGAATCCTTTTTCTCTTGTGCTTTGCTGTAGAGGATTGTATCCAAGTCATATCCCTTGAATCTTTCAGTTAAACAACTCACAATCTCTAAAACAAACATCCCTTGTTACTTGATATTGTTTTCAGTTTGAGTCAAGCTAATCAAATCACTTAAAACTTGTGAACCTTAGTAGTTTACACTCCACTACTTTTGTATTTCCTTATATGTACGTTAAAGGTGATATGGCTGGGAGAACCCGGAGTTACTCCCCACTGACTGTGGCGTTCATGTTTTTCATGAATGAACAGGTTGCTTGCTTGGATGACTTTTTGGATATGATATTTTGGGGTTCGGATGTGAGCTAGCGGGCGTTGTCCCTGGAAGTTTTCACCTCTAGATGTTATTTAGCTAGTTTGCTAATCTCTTTGACATTGATAACATTTTGAGAGACTACGTCTCTTGAAGTATTTTATATTTGGTTTGTAATTATTGACATTCCTCGTATTTCTATCTGGCATGTATAAATGTTTTAAAAACTTCTTATTTTCCGCTATATAATTCACATGCTTGTATGTTTTATATTTCCGCATTCGCGAGGGTTGTCACAATATTGGTATGGTTTTAACCCCCAATTTAGCTCGGTTTTGTATGTCATTTGTGCTTTGTTAAGCCACTTTATGAGCTAATATCGTCTTCTAGGTGAATTCCTATGTTCTAACCTGTTTTGTAGGGAAAGTGACGTTTCTACGCCCTTTTTCTATATTCTTGAGCATTTGCCTAGAACCCGACGATTTGAAGAAGCAACCTTGCCCAAGTGAAAGGCATTTCAAGAAGGTTCACTAATTCAAAAGAGAGAAGAAGCAAAGACGATTTCGTAGTTGTCGGAAGATCAATCAATTAGACGGGAGAATTCATCGCTTTACATCATACCCTATCAACAAACCCGACTCAAGAGGTCAAGGGGCATGATGGAAGTCAAGTCAAAGCGAAGGAAGATGAAACGTTAGTCAAATACTTCTAGATGACAACTTACCCAATCGGGTAAGTGTGTACCCGATCGGGTATGTGTGCTGCTTCGAGCATTGCGGCTCCTTCATCCTATTTTTGACCTATGTGTTCAATGCCCGACCTCTTCTCCACGAAACCCTAATACTATAAATAGATGCTCTAGCCCTCATATCATATCATCCATCTCTTCACACAACATCTCTTCTCTTCTTTCTTTAGTTTAGTTCTTCTTCTTTCTTAGTTTAGTTTAGTTTTAGTTTTCTCTAGTTTAGTTTAGTCTAGTTCTAAGTTTTCTTTAATTGTAGTTGTTCTAGTTGTAATTGGAATTCAAGTTTCCGGGTTGCATTTCCTATTCAAGTTCTTATTCCATTTCAATCTTTGCTCATCCTTTTTCGGTAATCTTTATTCTCGTCTTTACATTATAGTTTCATTTTCTTTTAGTATTTCCTTTATCATGCTTATCATTCTTAGTTTTATAATCTTAGTTTCCTTTTCATTGTTAATCATGCATAAGTAGTCACCCTTCTAGGGTGTAGGATAGCCATGTTAGATTAATTAAAAGATGATAATTGGATAAAAGGAATTGTGCCTTTAAAACGTTGTGTCTATGCATGTTTGGATTGTAACGATAGTTATCGATTTTTGGCCAAAATCATTTGACTAGTATGGAATTCTTTTCCAAGGTAGACATACGAGAATTGAATAGACAAAGCATGACATGGTGGATTAAGACCTAGTCAATCGCACTAAAAGCTTGCTAGACCATCTGCTCTATGATTGTAATGAACACACCATTCTTACGAACGCTCAATGAATTATTTGCATATCCTAAATCCAATTTCATCAATATGTTAATCTACATGTGTGAACCTACTTCCCTAGATTCTTTTCTTTATTGTATTGTTATCATAGCATTTAGTAATTAGTGACAAACATTGCCAATCGTCCAAGGTAGAATTCTAACCACAACTATTCACAAGTATCTCCCGTCTCCCCGAGATCGACCCCTTACTTCCCTAGCTGCATTTATCTGTTGTTAGCCTAGTCTGGGTAAATTATCTTTGATTAGGGTACGCGACAACCCGATCAAATTTTGGCGCCGTTGCCGAGGAGCACGGTTTTGTTCATTTGTGATTAGTAGAGTTTTACCTTGTCTTTTTCTTTTTTCTTTTTTTTCTTTTGCCTCGAGGAACACTTGTTCCTTGAGATTTTTCTTACCTTTTCGTTGTAGTATAGTGACTCTTTTCAGGTAATAGGAATATTTTCTTTCAAAGGGTTTGCTTTATTTTCTCTCAATGACTATCTATTTCCAACCACCACAATGTGAGAATGAGCCTTTCCATGAATACCTCGACCGATTTTATAGCTATTGTAGACATATTATCTCTCTTGGGTATACCCTTGATGAGACCTATATGAAGAATGTCGTGATTCATGGAATGCTCATTAAGTATCGTAGCCTGGCTATGCAATTGAGTGGTGGAAGTTTTTATCAGAAGAGAGGAAATGAACTTTGGATTTTCTTGGACTTTATGGCATCCCAATCTCTGGATGAAACGCACCGACGGTTGAGAATCCAAGAGCAAATCAATGAAATCAGGGCTCAACTTCAAATACTCAAAGGGCAAAAGGAAGAACCCACGTTTAAAATTTGTAAGCCAATCAATTTTCCTTATGCTTTTTCAGCCCCCCCATGTGAGTCTATTTCTCCTGTGCTTTTTCATGTCCCCCATATAAGTCTAATTCTCCCCAATCATATGAATTAATAGATGACGATGATGATGGTCCAACCTTTTCTATTGAAAGTCACTCTAGTGTCGTTCCATTTGACAATTTTGAGACCCCCATTATTGATATTGACCATATGGTAGTCGAGACTTTAGACAAGGATGTTGTTAAGCCCATTTGTGACTCCAATGGAGAGTTGTCGATCGAGTCATCAGATTTCTTTGAAAATCCCTTCGCTAAGGATATTCCAGATTTATTTGAAAATGATACTGGGTTTTGTGAACCTAGCCTTGAAATTAAGTGGGATCAACCACCCATTTTTGATTCCCAATCCTTTGATTCACCCTACCCCCAATTAGAGTCCACTAATGATATTTTGGGAACTAATTGTTTGTTCCATGATCTTAAACATTTCACTCCATCTCTCACTGACGAGTGGAGCAGTTCAGTGGTCATCTATGAAGTTTGTCATGCGCACAATGATAAGATATATCAATTCTTACCTTCAATATTTCATGCCTATATCTTGTCAATTGCTTACATATGTTTTTGTATAGCTCATGCGCAGGTATATGATCGACTTCTAAGGGCATTGACATGCTTTTTAAGGCACAAAGAATGATTTTCATTAATAAAGAGTCTAGCAAGACATTTAAATTGCGCTTCTCGGGAGGCAACCCGTGTTCCTTTTCTTTTTGCATTTTTATTTTTGTATTCCCTTTTTCGTTGTTAGGATTTATTTTGCAGATGAAAGAGTTTTTGAAGCATCTATAAAGACCTTCCTTGTCAAGTCCAAAAGACTAGCTTGGGGGAGTCCGCGCTGACTAGTAAGCTTTACTCGTCTTTCATTTTTTTTCCTTTTTCCCATTAAGCATCTCATTGCATATTTTGTCTTTGTGCTCACATTGAGGACAATGTGATGTTTAGCTTGGGGGAGGGGTTGCATTTTCCCATTTTGCATTTTAGTTTATCATTTTTCCCATTTTGCATTTTAGTTTATCATTTTTCAAATTTTGAATAAAAGAGAAAGAAGATGTGCTTTGCTTGCTCGTTTACTATGCTATCATGTTACATTTCCCAAACTTAGAGCTTTCAAAAGATAATGGTTCAATATTTATTGAATTGTGCATACATGGGGAAGTCTTGTACACAGTAGACATGGAATGAATCTATAGATGAGTACGCTTGATCTTGACATTTGGCAAGTTACAGATATTGTAAGGTAGAACCTCTTTAGACTGGTACATCTATAACCAGTCTCATCTAGGTGTGTGTAGTTCTCCTTGTGATGTGTGTCATGTCAAAACGCATAAGTATGGTTCTCATTTCATTTCTATAAGCATTGCATTCATGATTCACTATGATTTGAAGCCTTTTTCACTTTTATTTGCCCCTCAAAATAAGCCCCTTCATACAAATGCTTCACAAAATAATAGCTACATATAAAAACTGCCTACCTTTTGAGCTAGTAGCTAGACTATGGTGTATGGGTGCTCTTTTGAGAAGATTTTGTTCCTTAATGACAAAGTGAATTTGGAGAACAAAAAATATTTAAGAAGTGATGTTCAAAAGAAAAGAAAAAAGAAAGAAATAGAAAAAATGAAAAAATCGGAAAAAGAAAGAAAAGAAATAAAAGAAGTTGTGAGTATCTCCTCAAAATGTCAAGTCAATATTCAGAAGGAGTTTACCCTTGTGTTTCGTGTGTAATAAGCCACTTTTTCAGTCTGGCTTCGTTTTTCGTCTTCTGGGAATTTGATCGAAAGTTTGGAATGAGTATTCATTTATCATTGGTCTGTTGCTAGCTCATTCTAATCTTCACATGACCATAACTATTTGTCCACCTTTCACCCATTTCCCGAAGCCTTCTTCTTATTTTTCGGCTTCTTTTCTATGTGCATTATGATCTTTGACTTGTGTTTTGAATTGTTTACCATATTAGATTGCGGACACATTTTCATAAGTCGTAGATAGGTGAGTGTCTCAAAAACATTTACACATAAAGAAATCACCTTTTACATACATTGAGTGTTCGAGTGTGCCGTGAGAGTCCATTTGTCAAAAGATCATGCAAGAGCCGAAATTCTATAATGAAATTCTTTGTGCTAAGCCGTTATGTAAATCTTGGCCATGTTTATGTATCATTCTTGCCCACGTTGTTTTTGGGTTATGATTCATTATGTTTCCAAAGTTTTCCGTTGAGGTTTGTTTCTTGATGGTAAAGTAGCCAATGCTTGCAACCTTGTCCTGGTTTTGTTTGTTATGTTTGCTTGAGGACAAGCAAAGGTTTAGCTTGGGGGAGTTTGATAAGTGAATATTTGTATGGTTTTAACCCCCAATTTAGCTCGGTTTTGTATGTCATTTGTGCTTTGTTAAGCCACTTTATGAGCTAATATCGTCTTCTAGGCGAATTCCTATTTTCTAACCTGTTTTGTAGGGAAAGTGACGTTTCTACGCCCTTTTTCTATATTCCCGAGCATTTGCCTAGAACCCGACGATTTGAAGAAGCAAGCTTGACCAAGTGAAAGGCATTTCAAGAAGGTTCACTAATTTGAAAGAGAGAAGAAGTAAAGCCGGTTTCGTAGTTGTCGGAAGATCAATCAATTAGGCGGAAGCAATCACCGCTTTACATCAAACCCTATCAACAAACCCGACTCAAGAGGTCAAGGGGGATGATGGAAGTCAAGTCAAAGCGAAGGAAGATGAAACGTTAGTCAAATACTTCTAGATGACAACTTACCCGATCGGGTAAGTGTGTACCCGATCGGGTATGTGTGCTGCTTCGAGCATTGCGGCTCCTTCATCCTATTTTTGACCTATGTGTTTAATGCCCGACCTCTTCCCCACGAAACCCTAATACTATAAATAGATGCTCTAGCCCTCATATCATATCATCCATCTCTTCACACAACATCTCTTCTCTTCTTACATTTCTCTTTAGTTTAGTTATTCTTCTTTCTTAGTTTAGTTTAGTTTTAGTTTTCTCTAGTTTAGTTTAGTCTAGTTCTAAGTTTTCTTCAATTGTAGTTGTTCTAGTTGTAATTGGAATTCAAGTTTCCGTGTTTGCATTTCCTATTCAAGTTCTTATTCCATTTCAATCTTTGCTCATCCTTTTCGGTAATCTTTATTCTCGTCTTTACATTATAGTTTCATTTTCTTTTAGTATTTCCTTTATCATGTTTATAATTCTTAGTTTTATAATCTTAGTTTCCTTTTCATTGTTAATCATGCATAAGTAGTCACCCTTCTAGGGTGTAGGATAGCCATGTTAGATTAATTAAAAGATGATAATTGGATAAAAGAAATTGTGCCTTTAAAACGTTGTGTCTATGCATGTTTGGATTGTAACGATAGTTATCGATTTTTGGCCAAAATCATTTGACTAGTATGGAATTCTTTTCCAAGTTAGACATACGAGAATTGAATAGACAAAGCATGACATGGTGGATTAAGACCTAGTAAATCGCACTAAAAGCTTGCTAGACCATCTGATCTATGATTGTAATGAACACACCATTCTTACGAACGCTCAATGAATTATTTGCATATCCTAAATCCAATTTCATCAATATTTTAATATACATGTGTGAACCTACTTCCCTAGATTCTTTTCTTTATTGTATTGTTATCATAGCATTTAGTAATTAGTGACAAACATTGCCAATCGTCCAAGGTAGAATTCTAACCACAACTATTCACAAGTATCTCCCGTCTCCCCGAGATCGACCCCTTACTTCCCTAACTTCATTTCTCTATTGTTAGCCTAGTCTGGGTAAATTATCTTTGATTAGGGTACGCGACAACCCGATCAAACCCGAGTCGGAACGCTCGAGAATATTCCAGATATTTTTATATTTCAAAACTGATCTTTTTTGGTAAAATATATCCATATTTTATTTAGAAAGAATTCGAAGTCTACCGCAATTCCATAATAGAAACGCGGAAATCTTTCTTTCAAAGTAGTAAATTGCTTCGGAAATGACGCAGCGGGTGCTGCGCCTCTTCCAAGAGTCGCAGTGCCAGATGTGCCTCTTCCCCAGCTTGTTTTTTTGTTTCCGGAATATGTTCTAGATTTATTTCCGTGTTCGAGTTATTCCAAAACTCTTCGGATTTTTCTCTATAAAAGGAGAGGTTCGTGCTCACTTTTAAAGCACGCGAGTGTTCTGCCCCTTCTCTTCTCTCTTTGCATTCTAGAACTTTCTTTAAGCATTTTAAAAACTACGTGCTTGATCAATCGACTACGTAAGCTCAGATCCTTCTAGGTTCGCATCACGTTTGCATTTGACCTACCAATTTGACCAACTCAACAACAATAATAAATCTTTAATCAATCGATCCTCTTACGAGGGCACTTTCTTTACAGTCAAGTCGAGCTGTCGCTAAAACGTAACTTTAGTTCGTATCTCATTTCGTCAACATGTAAGTCTGAGGTTGTAAAATCCCATCTTTTTTATTGTATTGTTTATTTTATTTATTATCTAATGTAAGATTCATGTCGGAAGTATGTCAAAACCTTTTCCAAACTTTTCTTAATTAGTCATTTCTTTATATAATAAGTCGTCTTTTATCATAGATTTTCATATTTAGATGTTAATCCTTGACTTAGATCCCTAATAGTCGATATTAGTGGGTTTAATTCTTGTAATTTAATTAATTAAATCACTTTCACTCGAGTCTTAGATTCATAATTAACCAGAAACACAAACAAACATTAACTGATTCCAATTTTGGTTTCACAGCCATAAACCACCTCAAGAACAGACGCACAGAGCGCTGCACCTGTTCTGGGTTGGTTTCAGTCTCTGAACTTCCTTTATTGCTTCGATGTAGCTTTAATTATGTAATTAATCGACTATTAACTCTAATATCACTGCTAATCTGTCTTTTAATTTTCTAATTCTTTTACTTTTCTTTAAACCTTTCTTTTGGGTATATTTCCGACATGGATCTCGATATCCATTGTAATCTTTTGTAATTTATTGTATTTTATTCAATGATTGTAATTTGTATGACTTATTTTTTTTTCACATGCAATTAATTCTTAATCCAAATTTGACATAATTGATTTCTAAATTACATGTTCACCGATATAGTCTAAGCTCACATGTTAGGATTAAATTGTGGATGTTGCATAGCATGCATATAACCGACAATATATCGAGTACATAAAATTTTTCCTAATCATTAATAGTGGCCGCTATCGAGGCGGGCAGGATTAGGTGTTAGAGTAAAGAATTTCCTAATACGTACCCTCACCCCGTACTCCAAATCTTTGTGAACATCCGTGTTCATTGGCATCCATGAGAGTCATTCTAGACACAGAATGCTAAGGGTAACGAGTTCTTGGTGTTCATGTCATCGCTTTGTGTCTTGACATGGCATGAGGTAATCGAACGGTTCCAACTTCCCACAAAAGTTGATGGCGACTCCACAAATGCGTGTTTCCACGTTTGTCCATTCCAAGCGCGCTTGTTCGTGGTTTCCGCACCACAGCCCGACACGTTATCGCGGGTCTGTTATCACAATATTTCTATACTTATATGGCATGAGAACAGAGTCATTAGACCATCTGCGATAGTGAAATCTTAGTTGTTTCCATCTTGCACCTTTTCAGTTTTTCTCTATCATATTCAACATCTACACCAGCTTTTCACTCACCATCAAAATTTATAAAGAAACATAAAAATAACATACATCTATAAATATTATAAAAAGACAAACTTGAGAAATCCACGTGGCACCTCCTAGAAAAGAAATATCCTACTCCTTCCGATCCAGACCAATGGTAACACTTACTATAAAATGACGATCCACACCAATGGTAACATACCTTATTTGGCCCACAACATTACTATGTTATCCTTATACCTATTTGATATTTATACAAAATGCCGTTACATGGCCCACCTATCAACCTGACAATTAAACTCACAATTACATGACCCACTTACTCTTTCCTTTTTTACCCCTCCTTTCTCCACCTTTTCTTAAATACTCCATTTTCTACCATGTTACCACTGGTGTGGATCAGAGGGAGTATTAGTGATATGTCTAGTTTTTATATGATTTTACTCCCTAATTTAGCCCGATTTTACATGATTTCTATACTTTGTTTAGTATTTTTATGAGCTAATTACGTGTTCGAGGTGCATTGCTCGTTTTTGCTATGTTTTGTAGGAATCTAAGCATTCAGAGGCTTTTTCCTAACACAATTAGAAAGCACCAAAGTCCAACAAGCTAATGGAAACAAAATGGACCATGAAAGGAGAATGACAAGCCAAGCATGAAGATTTGTGAAATGGATTGCAAATGAGAAACCAAGAATGAAGCCCAAAGCAAGGAGCCCACAACTCAAGCATAGGATACTCCTTTAGATGCTCAAAGAAACCCTAAACTATGCAATTAACCGGAGAATTACGGTGTTTAAAGGCATAGCTTAGGATTCTTTAGGCATTAAATGGTGCATTTAAGCAAATGCACCCGGATTAAGGAGGCCCCGATCGGGGTTCCCAGGCCCCGATCGGGGTTTGGCTTCTGTGATCACAACCGTTTCAAGTCCCTCTCCCTATATAAAGGAGAGGAATTTCGACACTTAGAGATATCTTTTATCATATCTTTTACTCATCTTTCACATATCTTTCATAACTTTAGCTTAAGCACACAAGTTTTTCTTAGTTTCATAATTAGTTAAACATTTAGTTATTACTTTGTCAAACACTTGGTTACATTCCAAAGTTGTAATTCAATCTTTCCATTCAAGCATTTGGGTTTTTCGTTCTTCATTTCCGAGTTATATTCTCTATTGCGGTAATCCTAATTCTAGTTTTATATTAGCATTCACTTTCGTCCTTTGCCTTACAAATCATTTAGTTAATCCTAACATTTAGTTAATCATAGTTTTATTGTTATCTACATTAGAATTGTTAGTTTTCATTCACCTAGTGTAGTACATTTTATTAACAAGTTGTTTTCCTTTATAATTTCATATTCATCATGCTTATTATATCAAGTAGTATTAGTTTAATTATCAATATGAGTGAGTAGTTCCAATTGTCTTGGGATTAAAGGAAGCCATGCTTAATTAGTAATTTGTAAATGTTAAAATAAGGATGAACTAATATTGATAAATTGTTTCTATCGCATGATTGTATTATTTTGTTAATCTTTGTTATTTGGCCAATTGCATTGATTAAATTTGTTAATTCATTCTATAAGTCGAGAGGCACGGAATCGGATTAGACTAAGCATGTGTAGTAGGACGACTCTAGTTATAACGAAAGTTTTATAGGACTCGACCTAAGGTTGACACTAATATCGAGAGATAGGTGTCTTTAGCCTAAACAATTCAAATTACAATATTAAGAATTCCTATGTTTAACATGAGCATTTGCGTATTTGCATGAGTGACCCGACTGCCCTAGACTCTTTTAATATTATTTGATTTGCATCATAGTTAACTAAAACATCAAACCAAACCAAACCGTTAAACCGACTTGATAGTAGTCCATTCATAGCATTTCATAACGAAATTTCCGTCTCCTTGTGTTCGACCCCTCGTACTACATTTACTTGTGTCTAGGAAAATTTATCTTTGCATAGTTGTGCGATATAGCCTATCAAATTTTGGCGCCGTTGCCGGGGACACAGTTTTATTTCGTTTTTGATTTTAGACTTCTATCATTTTCTCTCTTGTCTTTAGGAACACTTGTTCCTTGAGACCGTACTTACAATTTCCTTGATGATTGTTGCCTTATGCCCAGGTCTTCTCGTGAGGAAAAATTACTTTCACCGGATTCCGAGCCCGAGAAAACCTTTCGTAGAAGACGACGCTTTTGGAAAGAAGTAAAAGACGTTTCTTCTCCCGTGCAAGTTGAAAGTGCCAGAAAGTCTTACTTAGACGATCTGGAAAATCTTGAAAAGGAGGAGGTTTCTAGTTCATCATCATCACCACCACCCTCACCAACTAGGAGAATGGTGAAACTTTCAGATCATTCAAAGCCTGCCGCGGCTATGATTCCGGCCGGTATCACCACCACTCAAATTACCGCCCCGGAATTCGAGATCAAACCATCTTTCATTACCCTTGTGGAGAGGAAGCAATTTGGAAGAAGTCCTTTGGAGGATCCCAATTTGCATGTGCAAAACTTTTGTGACTATTGCTCCATGATTCGCCAAACGGGTGTCACTCAAGCTCAAATTAGGGAAAAACTTTTCCCTTTTTCTTTGAAGGGCAAGGCAAAACTTTGGATCAATAGCCTTGATTGTGCCACCATGGGAGTGACAAATTGGGAGACATTGGCTCTTACTTTCTATCAAAAGTTTTTTCCACCCGAGAAAACTCAAACTTTGAGGAGCCAAATCACGGGATTCCGTCAACAAGCTCTTGAGAGCTTATATGAAGCTTGGGAGAGGTACAAGGAGCTCCAAAGGCAATGCCCACACCATGGGTTGGATGCTTGGTTCCTTGCCATAACATTCTACAATGGGTGTTGTACTGAATCCCGAAGAATTCTTGATTCCACCACAATGGGCGTTTTCAAGAAATTGACACGGATATTGCTCATGCCACCATTGAAGCAATGGCGATCCACGATGCCCAATATGTTAATTCTCGGAGTGCACCCATCCAAGGAGGAGAGGGAGTTGCCGACACTAGCATATTGAAGAATCAAATCCTTTTGCTCCAAGAAAAGTTGGAGGCTCAACAAGCGGTTCATCAACTCAATGCCGTGTCTTCTACTAGTCAAATTGTTGTTTGGGAAAATTGTGGAGGTGCGGGTCATTACTCCAATGTATGCCAAGCTACTATGGAAGAGGTATGTGCTTTTCAAACTTTTAAACAAAGTTCTTATCCACCGGGTACCTTTTCCAATACTT
>JAIUZE010001078.1:0-47602 GCA_022085475.1 Heliosperma pusillum | reverse complement strand
ATGATATGTTCCTCTTTGTTTATTTAGCTTATTATGTTTTCGTATGAAAGTGCTTAGTTATTGAGTATCAAAATTAAATTTCTTAAAAAGCTTCGGAACTAACTTTCATGTTATATCGTTCTGAGTTTCCTTCAATTTGTTTCCTATTAAGTTATGTATTTATAATCGTTTCGAGGCATTGGGATACTGTTGTTCCATTATTGGGTGAAGGAAGAAACAAAGAGACATTGACTATTTCATTAACTTTAGAATTACAAAAATTCATTAGCTATGATCTACAATTAATCTATAATTTGTACAAATGACAAACAAAGCTCTCTAAAAGCTACTGATGAGCAACTGTTGGTTTGTGCCTAGATGTTCATATGATCGACAAGCGACTAAGGATGAGACCAAAGCTTTCTCTACGTCCTCTGCTACATGTCTTTGAATCATTGACATAGCATACTCCATGAAACTTGAATCACAAGGCAAGGTAATTGGCCCTGAACACGTCATCCCAAACTCTTCCTCAGCCAATCTCAAGAGCTCCCTTACAATCTCGTTGTTCAGATACGTCAATGGAATCATAAACCGTCTTCCATCCGTTGTGTAGACGACAAAGTAACCCTCTTTGGCAACAGGTCTTGGCCAGGATATCCTCTTCCTGCTAGCAATTGCTAGTCTTTGCCATTTTTTCTCCATCTTAATAAGCTTCTTTGTGCTAATCATTTTGCGGGTTTTAAGTTTTAAGAATGTAATAAAAAGAGGGTTTTTTATTCCTTGGTGAAGAAATTACTTAAAAGTGTGTAGTTTTGGATGGTTAAGACTTGAGGATGATCAAGTTTTATAGCTGTTAGCTGAAGACATGTCACTTTAATGTAACTAACCTGTTCTCCTACTCTAGCAGCATACCCATGTGGATGTTCACTTCATCATTTAGAGTAATTCACTTGGAATTTTCTGATAGCTGGCAATGTTTGCTTGTTGTCTGAACTTCATTCTTCGACTTATACCTAATAGTATTAGATAAGACAATAGAGCAGCACGGGACAGTCGATACTAGACCTGACAAAACTGATTCGACCAATAACCTGATCCAAGACCCGATAACCACATCTGATCTGACCCAATGTTTGCAGGAATTTTCCATGACCGCCAAGAGTGACCCGTTTGCCAGGTTTGGAGAAAGCACCCTGATCAAGATGCTCCAACCTTACGGATTGAGTGGTGCTAATGGAACTTCAAAATTAGGCCTGTCCTACATGAGTCCGAACTTAAATTCGGGGCAACCAGAAACCAAACATTTCCATCAGGTATGTCTAGTTCATTTGGACCTACATTCACATGGTTTCGCACCGTAAGAGTTAGTATCATACAAGAAACATTTAAGTCTCATGTCTTTTGCTGAACTGCTATAAAACTTTAGGCAGTAATCACACTCGCATCAAACTTAAAACAACTTTTCTTATAAACATCTTATTATATTCCTACATTTTACAGTTTAAAACTCAAGTCTTCAATATACTCAAAATATGATTAGTACAAAGAAGCTCATAAAAATGGCGAGGAAATGGCAAAAGATAGCAGCTGCCAGCAGGAGGAGAATTTCCTGGCCGAGATCAAATGTTGCTGAAAAAGGCCACTTCTTCATTTACGCAAATGATGGCAAAAGGTTTACGATCCCCTTGAGCTATCTTCAGAGTGACATTCTTCAAGAGCTCTTTAGAATGGCAGAAGAAGAGTTTGGGCTAACTAGTGACGGGCCTATTATATTACCGTGTGATTCAGCGTTTATTGAGTATGCCATCTCTATGCTACAAAGACATATGACCGAGGATTGTCAGAAGGCGTTTATCTTGTCCTTTGGTGATTGTCGCTCCTCATCATCAATGTGGTCACAACAAGAGCTCACAAAACAACATATGTTAGTCTGTTAGCTTCTAGATAGGCTAGATAAAAATTACAATCTTCGCTTGTTATGTAAATGACAAGATAGTGTAGATGTAACAGAATTTTGTTCGTAATCAAATGAATTAGCGTTTAAAGTATAATTTGTTGTGCTTTGTCAGAAAATCATAATGAATTCTAATTGATATGAAATGATTTAGCTTTTACATAAACATTGCATGCTCAACAGGAAAAACCTTGGTATGTAAACCTTGGCTTGCTAACATAAGTTCAATCATGTTATTCTGCGATTTAATGCTACTTATTCATGTCCTCTGATGCTACTTATTCAACTCACCAAACCATCCCCCCTCTATATACACGCCTTCTGTGATGCAGACTGGGCTGGTGATCCCGACGACTATGTCTCAACAACAGGACAACAATACTATTTCACGGTCCTCCAAAAATCAGCGTGCTCTATCCCGATCTTCAAAAGAAGCCGAGTTTAGAGCTATCGCGGACACTACTGCAGAAGTTCTATGGCTCACGTCACTCAAGAGCTCGGCATTTCTATCATCAAACCACCATCTATCTACTGTGATAACCTTAGTGCAACACACTATTCGGGGAACCCCGTCTTCCACTCCCGAATGAAACACCTCGCACTTGCCTTTCATTTCCTCAAAGAACATGTCTGAACTGGAACTATAAAAATTCAGCATATCAATGGCACCGATCAGCTCGCCGACACGCTCACTAAGCCTCTCCACAAGCCACGATTTAAGGAGTGATAAGAATCGGCTAACCATGCAAAATTAAGCTCATTTCAGTTTTACTCATAATTCTGTTGCTAAACATTTGATTATGTTGTGCAACTGTTCCTGCAAAAAGACGGCCAGTAATCGGATAGTACCTATGGAGTCTCCTCGACTTGATTCCATACTTTAAATTGTCGATTCAAGGCAGTTTGTAATGACCAAGTTTCTAATTTTTATGTTAAGGGCCCAATAACACTAGTTTTTTTTTTCATTAGATTTTTATTTTTTAATCCATTTAAGTTAAGCTAATAATTCATACTTATTTATAAAAGTTCTTGCATTTGATGAACTTCCGAAATAGACAATTAGTACTCAGTAAAGAGCTAGTGAAACAATTGTTTCTGATGAACTCAATAAAAATTTCATTAATTTCTGATTTCTAACATAAAAATACATCTGTTATGTACAAAAGATTTGAAGAGAATTACTAAACTATGTTTTAGAAACTAGAAATCAGCAAATGTTGATTAGTTTGCTGTTGATGTTCAACTAATGACGAGTATCTACAATCGGATAAAGAAGCAATCAATGCGTTCTCTAAGTCCTTAGCGACATGGTTTTGGATCATAGAGATGATGTACTCCATGAAATTCGAATCACAAGGCAATGTAATTGGCGCGGAAGCATCTATGCCGAATTCTTCCTCTACCAATCTTAATAGTTCTCTGAAAACATCAGTCTTTAGATACGCCAAGGGAATCATGAACCGTCTTCCATCTGTTGAGTAAACAACAAAATGACCCTCATCGGTCACTGATTTTGGCCAGGAAACTCGCTTCCTGCTCGCAACTGCCATTCTTTGCCACTTCTTTGCCATTTTGATGAGTTTCCCTGTACTGATCATTTTTAGAGGCTTTAAGAATAAAATGAGAAAGAGTTGTAACTAAGAGATGAAAATATGAAGTAGTTGGGTTGTGTTGATTTGTGTTTGATTGTGAAAAACTTGGAGAAATGGTCAAGTTTTATAGCTTCAATTGGAGACATATCACTTAAATGCTAACTAATACCTTGTTTTCATTGTTTAGAGGCAAACCATGTGATAATTTGGCTTACATTAATCTATCAATTTGTATTAATACAAATAATGTAGACCCAAGATTGTCTTCTTGCTGATTGATTGTAATCTCCTTGTTATCCACTAGATATGTTCTTAAATTGTATGAAAGTAATGTTCATCTAACATCTTAGCTGTTAGCTGTCACTTCTGTTCCTGTAACCTAATCCAAATTATGTAGAGACCATGTCTGTTAAGTGCTAAACTAAACGACAAAATCGGTTTCCAGTACAAGGAAAACTTACTGAACCAACTCGTTAACGTTTACCTCTCTTTGTTTTTCTACACATCTCATGTGTGACTTTCAGATTATGTTTTAAATTACCTGACAGGAAACACGAAACATCAGTCGATATGAATTTTTATATTTTGCAGTAGCAGTTGGTGATGCAATTCCTGGTACTGCTTTCTTTATGAGGAGTTTGAAAACATTCTCTCAATGTTTTCAACTAAGGGTAAAGTCGCTTCTATCCGACCTCTTATCCCCCACAAAGGCCAGAGCCTTTGAGGTAGCAAGGCTCTTGTTGTCGTTTAGTCGATTCTAGTTTTATGTTATGATTTTGATCATTAGTTCATGGTTTTTTTACAACTTCCTACTGTACATAAGAGTTAACATGGTATATGGCGTGTTTCGTTCCTCAGTCTTAGTCACTGTAAATAAACTTCTTGAAAGGCTTTGTTATCGAGTTTGTCACAAGCATAAAATAATTTTATAGAACTTTGATTTCCACAGAAATGTCATTAGCTCTCAAATAAACTTGTGCTACAAATTTATCTACAAAACTAACTACTCTCTACAAATGACAAAAAATCTACTCTAAAAACTACTGATGAGCATTTGTTGTTGGTTTGTTCCTAGATGTTCATATGATCGACGAGCGACTAACGATGATACCAAGGCTTTCTCTACGTCCTCTGCTACATGTCTTTGAATCATTGACATAGCATACTCCATGAAACTTGAATCACAAGGCAAGGTAATTGGTCCTGAACTCGTCATCCCAAACTCTTCCTCAGCCAATCTCAAGAGCTCCCTTACAATCTTGTTGTTCAGATACGTCAATGGAATCATAAATCGTCTTCCATCCGTTGTGTAGACGACAAAATAACCCTCTTTGGCAACAGGTCTTGACCAGGTGATCCTCTTCCTGCTTGCAATTGCTAGTCTTTGCCATTTTTTCGCCATTTTAATTAGTTTCTTTGTGCTAATCATTTTGAAGGTTTTATGATAGAAAAGAATGTGTTTTTTTCTTAATGAAGGAAATTACTGAAGAGTGTTTGGATTTGGATGCTTGAGACTTGAGAATGTTCAAGTTTTATAGCCTCATTCTAAGGACATGTCACTTCAATGTTGCCAGGGTTTTTCCTTTACTTTGAAGACAAACCATGTGAGTATTACAGGTGGGGATATATATCAGATATAATTTTCGACAACCTAATCATTTTGGATGATCTGAAAACATGTAGGCCAGAGATGTATCTTAAGATTGTTATGGATCAAATGCTTTGGCCTGTCACTTTGCTTGACAGATGATGCCATAATTTCAAATGAGTATACGTCTCGCCAGCATTGCTGTCCCCTTGTCTGAACTCTGAAATGTATGAATTTGAACATCGAGAGCCGACTATACAGAATTTGACAGGTTGTTCATTGAGTTTGGAATATGATAATAATTACTAATCTAATTATTTTGCACTTCTTATATGAAGGAAGTTACAGTTAATCAATGCAAATTTCGACAAAATTTTAACTGTGGGCTTCCAAGAATAGTCTGTTTGTGTTTCGTCACTATATAAGCCCCTATCCCTTGTTGCTGTCATTTATCAGAAATTTTATGAATGTAATTGTCAATCATCTTCATCCTCTTTATCCTTCTATCTCTCTGGCTATTTTATTTTGTTTAGTGTGAATCCCAGGTGAATCCCATTCAGTACAGGTTCTCGTTTTTGCGACTTATCAATCCTCGGATTAAACAGTTGCATCATTTGGTATCAGAGATTCAGAGCTAGTCCATTCTCGGACTGCCACTCTATCCTCAAAAAATGAGGCAAAGAACAAATGGTAAGCAATAATCGCAGTCTGAGCTAGTCCACCAAACTCGTGTTTTGAAGGCTCTGGTGCACACCAGGTGGTCGAAAAAATTCCCGAACAAATTTCTTACGTGAATCAAGTCTCAATGTTGAGTACCAATGGCGACGATACTCAGCTTAATTTCTGGAAGTTCAGTCATGCCTTGCGTCAAGCTTGTAGAAAACGAAGCTTTACCGGTAGTGAATTTCAATATACCTAACACGTTGGACGATTGCACGTTCCAACCTTATCATAGAAATGGCTCAAGCTGCCAAAGTTGCTGAACTTAACTCGACGTAGTTTTGGATGAAATTCTGTACAACTACCAAGTCTAACTCTACAGGTATGGCCTTCTTTTATGCAATTAAAGACCAATTTTTCTCATTTTAGGAACTTTAATGATTGACAACATTCAACCAAAATGCATCAGTATGGAGATAAGCTACTTGTTTAGCTGTTGGGAAATTGCTCTTCGAACGTGAACATTCTCATATGCCAAATTGGGTTATGTGAAGATTATCTATGATTTTGGGAGTTCAAGCTTGTACCACTAAGGTGTTTGAGTTGAAAATTTGTTGGAGAGCGTTCTTAACCTTCACAGAATTATATAGTTGGAACCGTCAGGTTGCAACTGGCCATACCTAAAACTGTCACAAGGACGACGGTTTTTTTAGCTACGACTTCACCTCGGGTTTAATAAAATTGATTATATGTCGTCTTACATTCTTATCTATGATCCTGGAGACTTAGTATATGGTGCAACACCTTCAATTCGAGCTTTAATTTGCTTTTGTTTCTATGTAAGAGTGGAATACCCGACCTTGGTTTTCCACCCTTGAGGACAAGGGAACTGTAGGAGCGAGGAATGAACTTGGGAGTCGAGAAGAAGGATTGTCGTGTTCCTAACCTACGTGTTTGACATAAGTTCATATTGGGAGTGTGATTTATTGGATAACCATTACTACTTACCTGTAATTGGCATGGAGTATCTAATAGAATATAACTATAATATATGGGCCTCAACCATCACCTAAAGGTTTTGGTTGAGATGGTTCATCTATCATTGTATCAGAGCCACTGTGACCGAAGGTCACGTGTTCAAACCCTGGCAGCCCCCAAAAATCTCACAACCTCACAAAGTGGAAAAACCCGGCACATGGTATGGGGGGGCCTGTGCACTAACCAACCACTTGATGTACGGAAATTATGCCGAAAATTTGGAGTGTGCTTGATGATGTGCAGTGCTTTTGGCTAATGAACTGGAATTGACATTGCACATATTCACCCCTGCTCATTGTAATGGCATTGCTTTCAAAACTTCAGTATATTGCATTCAACTTACAAATCATGATGAACCCTTGCTAAGATTTTGATTTTCAGAATCAAATCTTTGATTGAACAACTGCATTTATAATCCTTATTTGCATAAGTTTTGTAATTTTTCTCTTCCATGTTTATTTCCGATCACATATATAAGTAGTTGTTTATTTGATCACAGTTTTATGTTATGATTTTAATTATCAGTTGATGAATTTATACCAGCTCCGTACCTGCACATAAGCGTAGCCATGATATATGGTGCGGTTCGCTCCATAGTCACAGTAGAAAACTTCTTGAAAGGCTTTGGAATCGAGTTTGTCACAAGAGGATAATAATTTCATAGAACTTTAATTTCCATAGAAATGTCATTAGCTCTCAAATAAACTTGTGCTATAAATTCATCTACAAAACTAACTACTCTATACAAATGACAAACAATCTACTCTAAAAACTACTGATGAGCAACTGTTGGTTTGTTCCTAGATGTTCATATGATCGACAAGCGACTAACGATGAGACCAAGGCTTTCTCTACGTCCTCTGCTACATGCCTTTGAATCATTGACATAGCATTCTCCATGAAACTTGAATCACAGGGCAATGTAATCGGCCCTGAGCTAGTCATCCCAAACTCTTCCTCGGCTAATCTCAAGAGCTCCCTTACAATCTCGTTGTTCAAATACGTCAATGGAATCATAAACCGTTTTCCATCTGTTGTGTAGACGGCAAAGTAACCCTCTTTGGCAACAGGTCTTGACCAGGATATCCTCTTCCTGCTAGCAATTGCTAGTCTTTGCCATTTTTTCGCCATCTTAAAAAGTTTCTTTGTGCTAATCATTTTGAAGGTTTAAAATAAGCAAAGAATGTTTTTTTTTGTTCTTAGTGAAGAAATTACTGAAAAGAGTGTTTGGATTTGGATGCTTGAGACTTGAGGATGATCAAGTTTTATAGCTTCGTTCTAAGGACATGTCACTTCAGTGTTGCCAGGGTAGTTTGGAGACAAACCATGTGAGTATTATAGGTGGGGATATATATCAGATATAATTTTCGACAACCGAATCATTTTGGATGATCTGAAAACATGTAGGCCAGGTATAGTTCTTGGTCAGTATGGATCAAATGCTTTGGCCTGTCACTTTTGTCATAATTTCAATTGAGTATACGTCTCGCCAGCATTGCTGTCCTTTTGTCTGAACTCTGAAGTCAAGTTTATGACAAAATTTGACAGGTTGTTTTTTGAGTTTGGAAAATGATACTCCGTAATTACTAACAAAATTTGACAGGTTGTTTTTTGTGTCAATCAATGTAATTTTTGACAAATTTATAACTTTAGGCTTCCAAAAATAGTCTATATATATGTTTCAAGCACGAGGGTAAGGCTGCACGTCTGGTGTTTGATGTACCGAACTGTACTAGTATCCGAACAAGTTAACGTGGAATGGTACTGTCAAATACACTACTTGGCATTATAGTAGACTTTTACAGAGCACAAATGGCAGATTAACTTATACAAAATTCAACAGGTTAAGTTGCGTCACTGAATATATCCGATTCTATCTCGTCATAAGCAAGAAGCCTTAAAAATATCAGTAAATGCGGATGTCCAGAGTACTCACTGTACTGATTTTATACGACAACAATAATGTTAGTCATCTGTCTCAAGGGCAAGGTAACGAGGTCATATGTAGGCACACTGCGCAGTGTTCCTTGCAGAAAAAAACTGTTTCCTGACCTCATTAATGAAAACTGCATCGTGAACTACATGGAGTGACAGCGGAGATATATAATCAAGCTTGTTTTTCAAGAGCTACTAATTTACATTTCCTATAAGAGTAAAAGTTCAAATCTTTGCATTTGAGCATCGTCCTGTCTAAACAATAAATAGCTAAAAGAAAAGACATGAGACTGCCAAGAAAACTGTTGTTCGTTTCGCAATAAATCTTAATAATCTCATTAATTCCGATCCATAGGTAAAACTACATCTACTCTGTACAAACTACAAAATAATGGAAAACAATGTCTTAGAAACTAGAGATAAGCCAATGGTGGCTTGTTTGCCCTTGATGTTCAACTAATGATGAATATCTACAGCTCGACAAAGATGCAATCAATGCATTCTCCAAGTCCTTAGCCACATGTTTTTGGATCATAGAGATGATGTACTCCATGAAACTCGACTCACAAGGCAACGTAATTGGCCCAGAAGCTCCAATACCGAATTCTTCTTCTGCCATTCTTAATAATTCTCTGAAAATATCCATCTTTAGATACCCCAAGGGAATCATAAACCGTCTTCCATCAGTTGTGTAGACAACAAAATGACCTTCATCGGTCACTGGTCTCGACCACGAAACTCTCTTCCTGCTGGCAACTGCCATTCTTTGCCACTTCTTTGCCATCTTGATGAGTTTCTTTGTACTTATCATTTTTGCAGGTTGCGAGTTAATTAAATAATGTAAAGATGAAGTTGTTGTGTTGTATACTTGTATTGTGTATTTGTGTTTGATTGTGATTCACTTGAAGAAGTGGTCAAGTTATATATGCCTCAAATTGAAGACATATCACATAAATGTGAACTAAAAACTTGTTTTAATTGTTGGGGGCAAAAGCATGTGGAAATTTCAGGTGGTATGTTTGATTTGTTTGATTACCAATTAAGTAGACCCGGTCACTAATGTCGGAAAAGGTAAACAACATGACCGATTGTATTAAACGAGAAATATAACATTTAAACAGATGACCCATTGAAAACACTATTGCATACGACGGTTTCAAGTGAATTACTGTTTTTAGTTAAATAATAAATTCTTATGTTTTCTTCCAACTATAACCAATTGAGTATACAATTTGGCTTCGAAATTATTCATTTTCAATTACTTTTATAGTTCAATTCGAATCAATGCACTCTGAAGACATTATCTCCTACCATTGAACTAATTACAAGAGTAACAAAATAAATCGGTATTACTAATTTTCTTTTCAAATTTTACAGTTTTACGATAGTCAAGTTGTCACAACTCACAATATAAGATGAAATTATTACGTGGGAATGGCGACTCATAAGGAAGACAGCATCCTCCATGAACAAGGAATCACAAGGCAAAGTGATAGGCCCATCACTTGGCACACCGAACTCTTCTCTTGCCATCCGAAATAGCTCTCGGAAAAACTCGCTCTTTAGGTATGATAATGGGATCATAAACCGCCTTCCATCAAGTGTATAAACAACAAAATGACCCTTGTCAGCCACTCTTCTCGTAAACGCAACTACTCGTCTTTTAGATGCAATTAGTTTCTGCCACTTCCCTGCCAATCTCAAGAGTTTCTTGGTACTAAGCTTCATTATTAAGAAGTTTAAAAGACGGTGAACTGAAGTTTCGCGGAAAACTGGTGTGCCAGGTACAACTGTATAAGGGAAAAGAGTACTAATTAGGTGATATATAAGAGATGCAGGAAAGTACACTTCTGTGGTACTTTGCGTACTAGTAGCTGATTTCCAGACGCATGCATTTGTAAGTATATAAATATTGTTTATGTATGATAAACTATGCTTAGGATGTTGGAAGTTGGAACAACCCTGCAATATTTACAAATAAATTGCTCTTTTCAAGGAAACTATGTCTTCCTTGATTGTGCTTCATGTAATATGTGTGAGATGACTGTCCTCTGCTTGTCTGCGATGATAAGAAGAATAATGTATATTGTAAGACGAGAATGTCGTTCAATCAAGTTGACTTCTAAAGTAGAGAGGTTTTCTTTGGATGACTCGTAATGAGAATTGCGTCCTACAAATCTATACTGAACAAAAAGTTTGGTGCTCGAAAACTGGAAAATTTGGCTATCAAACATGCTTTCATTTGTTAAAAGAGATTTTAGAGTTGTAGACATTAAGGATCGAAAAATACGGAGATATTATTATTTCTTAGAAATACTCGGTAAAGGAGTGGGAATAAACCCAGACGTAGAATATTACCTAGCAACGATTCTTGTAATTTCAATCGGCCCACCACCTTCTATGAATGTTCACATATATAGCAGAAACTACCTCGAACAAATGAGCCTCATCGCTTCTAAAAGCTGCTCCTCCTTGAGTGGTTTGGTCATATGGAGATCCATGCCCGCTTCAGTAATCTTATTCCCGGTCTCTCCTGGTTCATCAGCTGTAAGGGCAATGACCGGAATGTGGATTCCGTACTTCCTTTCCTCTTGTCTAATTCTTCTTGTCGCTTCAAAACCATTCATTATAGGCATCTATCAAAGAAAAATTTCCCCAAAACAATCTAGCATCAGCTGACACAGATCATCTGAAACCGTAAGTCTTAACAAAATAAAGAAACAGAAAATTATGTCGGCATTCCAATTTACCTGGCAATCCATGAGAACATAATCATATGGAAACTTTGAAGGGACATCTCCGTCTATGCCATTCAAAGCCTTGGTTATCAGGTCTAAGGCTTCTCTACCATTTTCACAAACTTCAGCATGACCACCAAGGTGTTTAATGAGGCTAGTGGCAATCTTTCTACCAATTGGGAGATCTTCCGCAACTAAGAACCTCTTTCCGTCCAAAGGTTTCTTATTCAAGCTTGTGCTAGCAAGTCCACCAGTGGTGGTTTGTGTCTCACTAACAAGCGGACCTGGTGACGGGTTTTTAGACATTGAGCAGTTCTTCAGTCTCAAAGATTTAACAGACTCTTCTTCTATCTCTCCATGATTGACTATTGTTGTCTCCAGGACTCTATCACAACTTATGCTCTTATAGTCTAAGAAGACTTCACGTCGAGTATTATCATTTAGGGTAGAAATCATGCTTTTATCTCTTAAAGCTGGCCTCTCAGCATTTGAACTATAAAGTTGTTCACCTTCTGATGATAAATTATAGGGGGAATTTGTCCTATAGCTCATTTTACGTCTAGAAGCTTCGACCAATTCACCCCCAAACTCCGGCAGCAGCTCTATGACCCTAAACAAGTGATGCCCATGAAGAGGCTCTTGTATTATACAATCTGACTCAGGGAGACTCTCGTCTGCAAGACCTGAGAAATGGGCCTTTCGTGTTTCGGGCCTCTCCAACCAGATCACTTTGATGCATGTGTACAAATTATCTTTCCTGAGAAAGGCTACCGATCTACACATTTCTTGAAAATCCCCTGCATTAGCATCGAGAATGAGCATCACACACCTCACAGACCCCGCAAATGTAGGCCTTGTGCGAACAGGAATGCTATCAATGGTACCATCATAAAAAGCTAAAGGCGTGAGTTTGGTTCCCCCAAATGGGGACCACGCCAGGCTTCTCGTTGACGAGGTGCAACGTTGAGACACATTAGCACGCTTGAATTTTACCTTGTTCTTTAAAACAATAGGGATTTGGTTGACTTGTCTCTCCATGTACCTTTTAACCATGCTTCTTCGCTCATCATTGTTCATTAGGAGAGTTACAATGGATCCTTCGAGTCTAGGGCTATGAACACAACTACTTACTTCAGAGCTAGAGTAAGTGTCTTGGTTATGTACCTTCTCCTGCCAGGGACTATATATAGATTCACTCTCTTCTACAGTCAAGAAGACGTTGAATTTGAAACATGTCCCTTGCTCACCATTGACTTTGTCTACAATCTCTATATCACCGCCCATCAACCGAACCTGAAAAATTTCACACATTCCGTTAGTATTCTTTTAAAAATATCTGATCAAATACAAGCGTGGACGAATCCTAACAAGGGTTTTGGTGACCATGGTCAATTCGATTAGGGAATGTGAGATGGCTTAGCAGGTTGTGCATATGTGAAAGTTCTTTAAAACTTTGTCCGCCCAAGTTCTTTAAAACTTCAGATATAAATATAAGCAAAGATGGTGTTGTATGCTCGTTCGTACGATCCCCCAGCATTTCTACCTTTTCATGTTACACAATGGAAATTCAGAGGAAACAAATGGTACTTATATATACATACCAATGATTGGACGATGCCAAGTCCTAAGCCAGTGCCAGTTTGTCCAGAAGAATTCTCTTTAACTTGAACAAAGTCCTCAAAGATAGACTTACGTTTATCTATGGGAATGCCAAGACCGGTATCCTCCACTTCGAACACAAATTCCATGCTTTTGGAATCCTCATTGGACGTCCTCATAACATCAAGGTTGTTATATGACTGCTTATTCCGGTAGAAGATCTGGGACAAGCAGCTCAACAGGCTATTCTTATTTGAAGCGATTATTGAATTTTCCAAGCTCGGTTTCTTAGCCCAAGCTCGAATAGAAATGTGACCACTTGGAGTATACTTGACGGCATTGCTCAATAAGTTACCAAGGATCTGCTTAAGCTTTCCTCGATCACCTATGACCGAGGAAAATTTCACGATAGAGCCATCACAAGGGTCTAAAATCACGTCTACCCCCTTTTTCAAGGCAACCGGGTGATGTAAATCTGTTATGTCCTCGACAAGTTGTTCCAAGTTAAAGCCTCCCTCCTCGAGCTGCATTTTCCCTGCTTCAATCTTACTGAAATCTAAGATTGAATTTACCATTTCTGTGCAATATGAGAAGTATAGTTAACAACATTAAGGGGTAATACAAAATCTCCTAACAACGGGGACGAGAAATCTTAAGGTAGAGAGTGATTGATTATAATTTAAATGCATCTCAGTGGATTTTCACCTTAATCAGTTAAAAGAGAGATAAGTTTATTTCTTGGTTTAATTAAGATCATGTCTTAAACAAACTTTATCTGTTAGCAGTAGTTAGCTGTAATAAAGATAACTTAAACTTTTGCATTCTTCTGTTGTCGAAGAATGTACAGTTAACTGGCAAACGTTTAAACATTCAATCATCGACTTTCTATTAAATGTCATGAAGATGAAACTAAAAGTTGAGCATTACATTTTGTGATATAAGGCAAAGAAATTCAGTACCTAAGAGGTCATCAGCACAGTTGTCGATCTTCTTAAAATTTGAAGCTAATTCAGAAGAGGGTTGAACATCATTGTAGCAGAGATCAAGCAAGCCCTTGATGCATGCTAGGTAGCCACGGACATCATGGTTAGCACTCGCAAATGCCAAGCTCTGCTTCAAGCTCTTCCTCTCTGCTTGAGCTGTTTTATCCATTTGTCTCATATATGCAGCACATAGTTGCACCTCTCGCCACGCCGCCCTTACTATCAGGGTCACAAATACAAAGATGGAGATTACCATAGCAACCATCATCACTATGAGAAGTATCATTGTCACCTTGGTGCGTTTGTCAACATCACCTAACAAATCCCCATTGCTTGGAAACGCATATACATATACCTACAGAACCCACAAAAGATTTTTTTTATATAAAATATGAAGATCGATACAAACATCCGTCCATAATTTGCTTCCCACTTGTCAAAATGTGTGAGAAGAGAATTTTGAAAAATGGAGAAAGAAGAACAGTGAAGCATGTATCAAAACTCAAAACAGTGAAGAACAAAAAAAAAGATCAAAACTCAAATGAGTTGGATTCTAAGCAGTAGTCTGGAACTTCAATTCGTAAACATACATAAAAATTAGATTCAGAAATCACCCATGCTGCATTGTGACTTGTGAGAAGACGTGGCGAGCGTGTCATTCTATCAAAATAGATCGGGTTGTTGCAAGTTCGGGTTATATTCAGGCGCGCTATTACCAAGTCATTTCGAGTTAGGTCTTTACAGGTCGGTTGTTCAGATTGCTTTGTGTTGCTTCAGGTCCTAGTTATTAAATTTAATTTGCTTCAAATCAGTTATTTTGGGTCGTTTGGGATAAATTTGAGTTATTTCATATCAAGTCGTATTCGTATCAGGGTCTGCCTTACATTATATTTGTTGAGTTTGGATCAGGGTTCCCTTGTGATTTCCCCATATTTAAATAGCAGAACATCAAAAAAAAAAATCAAGTAGGATCATACCAATTCAACCCTGGCAATATCAACTTGTGAGCAATAGAAAATATGATCCATTTGTCCAATATTCAACCTGGCTGCCACATTAACGCCATTCGATTTCTGGCTTTTACATGAAATCTCTCCAATAATTTGATCAGTGGTACCTTCAAGAATCATTGCTTTATCACCTGTGTTTTTTATCCGCAACTCGCCCATTCCTTGCAGTAGTACCTTGCTATCATCACTAACAGTTGCCATATACATGCTTCCACCATTAAGATTAATATCAGAAAATAAACTGGTAATCCCTTTGACCGCAAACCCAAGAGATACTACTCCTGCTGAGCCTAGTCTTCCAGAGTCTAAGAATAAGTCAGGTTCGTCTCCTTTTTTGCTAATCCAGCTAAAACCTAAGGAAGCATAACTATTTGAGGTATTCATTGCTCTTTGAAACCAAGTTTCATTAAGTACAACGAAAGGTTCCATGATATTGGCTTTGCCACTTAATTCACCAGATTCGGAGTGGACGGATTGAGTATACCAAGTATATTCACCAGCACTAGAATTTGACGAGCCAAATGTGGAGTTAGAGTATGCAGCATAGATTTTGTCAGCGCCATCCTTATAGTATGAAAAGAATATGCCATCTAATCCAATGTATGAAGCTTGAGTTGAATGAGGTGTTATCAATAGTGCTTCGAGTAACACAGGCGCCACCTAAACATGAACGAAAAAAAACGTATTGAAAATCATTTCCTTCACCAATAAGGGATTAACATATTTAAGGGACATGTATATGTATATCAGCAGCATGAGATGTGACCCTCACGTTCTAGGTTCAAAACATGAGTATAATGAATTTACGGATTAAGAAACGTGTTTAAGTATTATCAGGAATTTCAAGTGAAAATCACACACCTTGCTTTGAACTTCAGAAAACAGGAGGTGTTCATGAACTGAGCCCAGCATACGCGCTAACTCTTTGGCCGATGATTTGACAGGAAGCACTAGTTTTGCTGCACTATCCACCTTGGATGCAATTCCATAAGTAGCTTCCATCTCCATATTATGCTTTATCTTTTTCATTGTCTGATACCAATATGGTATTACAATGCCCGGCAGCAGAAGCGCAATGAGCGTCTGCATTAATTATAAGAACTGAATGATTTTGCAAATAGATCATATTACCCAGCGAACAAATTATCAGAACACAAAGTAACATTCAGGATAGCCATAATTTTGTTACAGTCAAATAGTATTAGTATTTGAGTAGCTCGCTAATATATTTAAATGTTGTAACGTCTACAGAATCTGCTACATTACCCTCATTTTACAAAATATGTCCTAAAGAAAGTCGTAAATAGCAGATTTATAGTAGTCTGATAATAAGCAAAGATAAGACTACAATCATGCTATTTCTCACTTGGTAGAATTATACCACTCATACATTGTTTCATTTGACAAAACGACATTATTTAGAGTAAATAGATAAGCGAAAAAGATTCAATGCATACCAAAACTATGAAAAGCGTGAAAGGCTGAGGCCATGAAAGATTATTCTTCATAGCCATAAACGACCTATGTAGTTTTCTCATTGTATTTCACGTATCGGTTCACAAAGTTTTTGATACTTTTCTCAATAGAAAAGAGGTAAGGATTGTGTGCAGTACAGTTTCATAACTATGTTTCAAACAAGTGAAATAATCAAACCCAAATGTATGTAATAAGAATTCTTTGTTTAAATGGTGTGAAATGAGGCACATGGAGAATTAAACATGTATGAAATCAATTAACACAAGTGAATTAATAAAAAGATTGTTGCACTAAATATATATATATTCTGGGATATCAAGAAAATCTTCAAAATATTTCATTACAGAATCGTAACAAAAAACTTTTATACTTGTTTATAATTTCATCAAACATACCTTATTAAGCACATTTCCTTTTCTCTGTAGTCATACATGATGTTCACTTTGTCTCAAAACTGTCACTCACTAGATCAATCGGTGATCCTGTTGCCGCGCGGATGCAATAAATGTACGGTCAGATAAAACAACTTCAGGCAGAGCTTCCATATTACCGAGGTTACTCGAGTGTACCCTTTTGAAGACCTGCAGATATCTTGCTTCAACGGAAAGAATTAGTTTGCCATTTTTAAAATTTAAAATCTAAGCTGATTGCTTAAATGTAATCTGGCCTTTAACAGATTCTTAAGCACATGAAATCTTTTCTCGAGGCAAGTAATGCAGAGCTGCAACAGGAGCTCTGAGAACGTGACATCAATTGTGAATGTAAATGCATGCTTCTTGATTCAAGTCCGTTAGCAGCAACTCAACAGACAACCATCTCGTCATATCCACGTTTTTCCCATAAAGATCTTGAGTCTCTAATGTCTCTGTTCAGGTGCTCAAGAGTAACATATATATGGTCCGACATCTGGTGAGACACATCACCTACTAAGAAAACCTCAATTTTACCATCAACCTCAATCCAACTCCATGCTGCACTTTTCTTGGTCACTTTTTGTTTCATAATCTTTCTTATATTGGCAACTTCATCCTCTAAACCAGCATCCCTATAAATATGTGTCATAGTTATATATGCAGCTGCGTTACGAGGCTGTAACTCAAATACCCGATTAGCAATCTTTCTTCCAAGCTCGACCGAGCCATGTGTTTTGCAGCAACTCAAAATTGAACTCAAGATGACATTATTAGGATCAAATGGCATTTTCTCCATTAGCTCAACTGCCTGTGTTAGATGACCTTTTCGAGCATGCAGATCAATGAGACAGGCGTATTGGTCAAGTGTAGGAGCCAGACCATAGTCCCTTCTCATCTTTTCAAAGTAACCCATTGCTCTGTCAAGAAAACCACAGTGATTACACGCTGTAAATACCGCAGTGAAGCAAATATGATCGGGCGAATACCCTACATCCACCATATGATCAAAGATATGCAATGCCTCCATCGCTCTTCCACTTTGAGCATAACCCGAAATCATAGAAGTCAAAATGACATTGTTCATCTCCTTGGTTTGACTGAAAACTCGACTGGCCTCAATTATGCTACCACTTTTTGAATACATATCAATCAGAGAGCTTAGCACAAAAACATTGGTTACATAACCTAGTTTCATCACCAAGGAATGCAACTGTCTCCCGAGTTGAAGGACTGATAGCCTCCCAGACGCGTTCAGGATGCGACTCATAGTAAAATGAGTAAAATTTAGACCCTCTTCCCTCATCTGTACAAAGAGTCCCAATGCATCTTCATAGTACATGTTCTGACAGTAACCGGAAATCATGGAGTTATAGACAATATTATCTTTGTTTGTTGCTGAGTTAAACACCACGCCAGCTTCCTCCACGTTCCCATGTTTCGAGTAGCAATCAACTAAAGCGCTCACAACAAAACTGTCAATCACAAACCCAAGTTTGATAGCATGAGCATGAACTAATGACCCTTGAACGTACAATTCTTTCGACTCAGCACACGCAGCGATTACTCCAACATATGTAAAACAATTAGGCTTAATATCACTTCCTAACATCTTCTTAAACAACATCAGAGCTTCAACTCCATAACCAATCTGAGAGTAACACGAAATAATCGACGTCCACGACACTTGATCATGACTCTTCATCCCATCAAATACCCTCCTAGCAATCTTAACCACATTGCACTTTGCATAAAAATCAACAAGCGCGGTATTCAAAACTAAATTATCAGAATGTCCACATTGTACAATCTTAGCATGAATTTGTAAACCAAAAGGGTAATTTCGCGCTTTTGTCGAAGAACTCAAAGCTGCACATAAATCATACTTAGAAAACCCACAAAAATAATCATGGGCAACAATATGTTTCTGCAAATAAACACTTCCCTTAGACAATGACTTAAGCTGTTGAGATACAGTTCTTTGAGGAATTTCATCGAACACTTGGCATGCGCTAACTGAAAAGCGAGATTTCTGTAACTCGAAAAACATGGCAACACTACGAATCAACAATGACCTTTCGGAAAACATCATAAGACATTATGTGTCTGAAAGTACTAATCAATGTTTTTTTTGTTGGGTACAAAGGAGAGTGAATGAAAGTAAAGAATGTTAAATTTGATTAAATCGTTGTACTTACGAGCCAGTTTGGTAAAAGGTAAAAAAAATCGGTTGGTCTTACTTGTGACGGGTATGTCACAAGCTTGTGACCGGTTGTATCCGTTCTCACAAAGAGGCAAGTGGGGATCTAAAAAAAATGGACAAGGCCAAAATTATAACTAGTTAGCCAAAAGACGAGGATGGCGATGTTAGAACATGTAAATGGGTGGAATCCAGGGCGAGTGCACTGGGGTGGGAATTAACGAATTCTCAAAGAAGCTCTCAATCGGTGGTATAATTTGGGCCCAGTTTAAATTCGAAACCCGGGATGAAACTTTTGGCTCTGATGCCATGTTAGAACATGTAAACGGGTCGGGTACACTCAAACACATTAAAGACAGACCACTTGACAACGCAATAAAGATTTCATCTTAAAACCAATTGGTTATAAGAGGAATAGTCTCTCTTGGTTATACAATTTCTATCAATAATGTGGGACACTCATATTAGTTACATGTAAATTTTCCAACCCGCGACCCAAAAGGCGTCCTCCAAAAGAATAAAACGAAGCTCAAGGCGGATGATCCAGAATATTGATGTTTGTCAACAATCTGACTCCACATTTTGCTAACGAATCACTAGCACAATTAGTTTTCCCATATGCATGTTCGAGTTTTGTACTCGGTTGTTTGCTTTAGGGCTCGCTTGGATTGACACTAATTATTACAAGAGTAATAGAGGCTAAAAGCAGAACAAATGGGAGGAGATTGGTAGTTTGTGGTGGTTATAGGGGGTGGAAAAAAAAGGTGAATGAGGAATTATTACCTTCATATGGAGGTAATCATTACTTGTGTGGAGGTAGGTAATTATTGCTCCCTTGATGGAGGACTACTACACTATCTTCTCCCAATTCTATCCCCAACTCTCACTACTTTTCTCCATTTTTTAGTTTATTTAAGTTGTATTATTCATGTATAAAGAGTTAAGAACGATTAACACCAAAGAGCGGGTAGGGGTGAATTAGGTGTACTTTTAAAAATTTCTACTTAACTTAGTTATTTGATAACACAAGTAAAAACAATTAAGTACGAGACTTGAGAAGCTCAATTGAATTTAAGTTTACGAGTAAGTAATAGCAGGTCTAGGTCACAGTATAAGGGACTGTGACATAGACAAGGTAGCTAGATATGAAAATGAGTCACACTATGAAAGACTGTGGCACATACATCATTACGAGAGGAGCAGTAAGTAAATAAGGCAGCGGAATGTGAAAGTAAATGAAAAAACAAGACGATGTTTTTAAATTGGTTCAGCTTCTACTCCGAAACCTACGTCCAATGTTATTTTATTGCTTGTTTACAAATTTACTCAAACTTATTAAACCTCTAACAATGAAAATAAGCGCTAACGAACCCCGGTTGCACTTAAACTTTAACCTACTCCGCTTCAAGAGTTTATGTGTTCTATCTCATAGGTTTACAGAGTCTTGAATCTCAATCGTTCACTTAATGAACATGGAGATCACAAGTAAGACTTAAACACGAAATCATGGAACAAACTCAGATGTCACAGTGCAGCGAACTGATACATGGAGATTTACAGCTCTTTTGAAAAACGATTGAAGACTGTAAACTTAAAACGATTTTGCAAACACTTGAAAACAAAGTTTTAAACTCAGAAATGATTTGCAAAGTTTCTCAATAAATGCTCTTAAAAGTTTTGGTAATAAATGGCAAAATGTGAGACTATTTATAGAGGAAGATGTGTGTAAAGGAATGAACTCAACACACCATCTTCTCTTTAAGAAAATCCGTCATTTCCAATGGCGTGTTTACTTTTAGTTCATTTTTTTAAGTTTGCATTTTCCTACTCACTAGAAACACGTCATTGCCAATGGCGTGTTTTCTCCATGTTTTTGGTTCGCGAAATCCAAACCTACGTGGACATTATTTTGATAAATAGTTTTAAATCCGACCCTAAACGACAAATACTTATTTTTTGAACATTATTTTTAAAATGTTTTCAACTAAAAAACAAATGATTCATCCTGGATATGATATTATACCGATTGAAAATCAACTAATATTTTGGGAAAAGAATTTTATAAAATCAACAAGAGAGAATGGAGAATAGCTTGATCAGAGAGGCGTCTCAAACAAAATGAGAAATTATCTCGACTAAAAATACATAAAATTACTAACTAAATTACACCCCGCCCAATTTTTGTTTGAATAATGTAAATGCTATATAAACTTGTACGTAAGAATAATAATGTTGTGCGGTAATAACAAAAACACAAGATGTCAACTCCAAATCCCCAAAATCCTCTAAATCCTCCAAATCCTCAAAATCCTCAAATCAATTTTTCAGATATTAAGTACGAAAATGGCGGCTGGAAGGAGATCGTGGCGGCAAAAATGGACTTGAGCTTTCCCCTACCTACTGGAATCAAATGTCTGGCATTAATTGCAGCTATTATGCTAATAATTCTGCTGTGTTTCATTGGATTTGTGAGTTATTATGTTAGTAATCTTCAATCGCTCGAACTTCTCGGAGGCGTTCTCAAAGTAACGTTCAATTCGGTAATCGATCTCATTCTTAACTTGATGCATCAACTACTTTTAATTATTGCGTTTAATATTTACGGTTTGATCTACTGATTTCGTTTTACGGTGATTGTTCGTCGTACGTTACAGCCGCCTGCTTCTCAGCTCCAGATTGCTCGCAAACTATTGTTCGAATGAAGAATGAAGAATGAATGAAGAGATCCTAAGGAATGTGAAGAAATGCAGTGAGATTTTGAGGTTTTTACATACCTAATTAGAATAATGAACGAAATAGGTCTTAATGATGCTTTGGTTGATTTTGCAAGTAAATTCAAGTGAGATTTTGAACTATTATTACTACCTAATCAGATAATCAAAGTAGAATAATAGGCAAACGAGTATCGGAATTCTGATAGAGGTGAATTAATCGAGTCGAATAATAGGTTTTATCGTCATGTATTGCATTGCTATTGATTTTTGTTCATACTTGTAAGAAATTTCACAATTTATGTGGAGAATATACATGACGAATGATGATTCCTACTTTCAAGTCATTTTCACAAGTTATCGACATCATTTTTCTTATGTTTAACCAATTCGTCACTGATCGACATAATAATGTTTCCTATGTTCAATCGATTTGTCACTGAGCAACCGCAAAACTACAGCGAAAACGCTGATTATGCTTTCATAAGTATGTTTGAGTAATTCGCATTTGATAAATATGACTCGTCTACGTTAATAAGTCTATTGCGATAAAATCTTCCTGCAGTTTTTTTTTTGCCTTCTTACTAGAAGTTATAATTCGACTGCTTGTTAGAAAGACGACATACATACAGAGTATCAAATTGACATTTAGGGATATGAAAAAATGATAAAACTCGAAGTTCTAGTAAAAAGGCAATTTAGTCACTTAGTGATAGCCTGATACGACGCAAGTATAGTGCAGACAGTCGAGACAGATTCGTACAGCTTAATTAAAGACAGCAGTGTTTACGAACTTAAACAACCTCGGAAATTCAGAATGTAACAAAATGACACGATGTTATCCATAATTAATTTCATTCTCTAGCAACTAGCAATCGACATTTAAGTTTCATCAAAGAGATCTAGGATTCAAAATTGCTAACCTCGAAATTCATATTTGATAGGTTCCGAACATGAGATTCCACAATCTGACAAAAAAAAAAGACCAACTGTTTCCGGCTTCTATCTGCAAGTCTGCAAGCAAGACTGGTGGATAAAAAGAGGAGTCAGGACTCACATATACGGATATAAACATAAGACGAAATTCTATTTCAGCAGACAGCGAAAACCGATCTCAGCAAAAAAAACAATATTTGGAATGCAACATTAGAGCACTTACAGCAGGAACAAAGGAAACAAGTTGCATTAATAATAGCAACTTTAAAAACAAAATGTAACATTATCAAAGCACTTAATACAGGAATAAATTTAACATCAGAAGAAAAATTGGAAGTTGATGATCAGGAAGAAAAACAATAAAAGAACATCAAGATAGGCAACACCAAGATCAAAAGAACCAAAGCAATCATGTATATACATACACTAACAATCCTCCGAATGCAAAGCAGTCGATTAACTCGGTTTAGAATTACGAATAGGCTCTTGATGCTAATTAGGAAGTTTAGGTATTCACCCTGCACCAAAGACCATCGTGGACGCGTAATGATGAAACACACATTGTCACCATCCCAACCAGGAACAAGGCATCTTAGGTAGCGCCTCACTGTGTCTTAGGCTTAAGGATTGTCCTCTGCTTGTCTGCAGTGATAAGAGGAATATGTATTGCGAGACGAGAATGTCGCTCAATCAAGTTGATCTAAAGCAGAGAGGGTTACAAAGACTAGAAAATACTGCTATCGAACATGTTTTCATTAAAAAAAAAAGGGGGATTCTTCCATCAGCTTTCATTTTGCATAACAGAAACAGTGTAGAGTTGTAGACATTACAGATAAAAACATCCGAAGATAGTTTTGTTCTTTAAAAAACTTTGTATAAAGAGACGGAATAAACCCAGGCGGAAATTAATTACCTGCATCAATTCTTACGGTCCTGTCTACCAAGAAATGTCATAAGAGCAAGTTAAAATTTAAATTGCGCCACTACCTTCTATGAATGTTCACATATATGGAGCCTATATCCGCCTCAGTGATCTTATTCCGAGTCCCCTCCTGGTTCATCAGCTGTTAGAGATCCTTAGCAGAAACTCAGCATCCAGCCACATAATCATATCCACATTATCCGAAGAAAGACCGAAGAGTCTCTAATAACAATGTTCCAAGTGTTCAAGAATAACATAAATATGGCCAGACATCTGGTGCGACAAGTCACCTACTAAGAAAACCTCAATTCTTCCATCAACCTCAATCCAACTACATGCTGCACTTTTTGTTTCCTCATGCTTCAACTCCATCACCACTCCTAGAGCAACATGAAATAATGACGTCCACGACGCTTGATCATGACTCTTCAAACTATCAAATATCTCCCTTGCAATCTGGATGACATTGCACTTTGCATAAAAATCAAGAAGCGCGGTATTGAAAACTTATCAGAGTGTCCACATATAACAATCTTTGCATGAATTTGTAAACCGAAAGGGGAATTTCGTGCTTTTGTGTTTGAGCTCAATGCTTCACATAGATCAGACTTAGTCATATTAACACATATTATAACCTATCTTATAAAACCCTCAAAACAATCATGGGTACAATTACGTTTCTTCAAATAAACAATTTTCTCAGACAATGGCTTAAGATATTGAAATACAGTTCTTTCCGGAATTTCGTCTAACACATGGCATGATCTAACTGAAAAACGAGATTTCTGTGACCCAAATAACCTGGCAAAAGATATGAAGTGCAATAAGAGGGCGGGATCAAAGGAGATAAGGCGCAAGGCTCGAGGAGAAGGCCCGCTTACAATATACATGAAGTGCGATGTTTGATAAGAAATTAAGATCTTCAAAATAAGAACTAACTATGGATTGGACAAACAAAAATAGCATAATAATTAAACTAGAAGAAAAAAGATGATTGATAGTAATAAACCTCAAATGCTGCACTTTATCAATAAGAAACACTTAGGTGCACCAAGGCGTCTTGGGTAGCGCCTCACTGTATCTTAGGCTTAAGGATGATTGAGGTGCGCTTTTTAAAACGTACGACCACAATGAAAACAAGAAGAGAAAGGGAGCCTTGGCGCACCAATTAAGGTGTTGGTGTGTGACCAAGAGGGCATGGGTTCAAGTCCTTGGAGCGGTCTCTTGCCAAAATGGCAAGGGAAGACTTGCTGATTACACCCTTAAGGTGGGATCCTTCCTCAGACACTCGCCATGCCGGAACGCCATCGTGCACCATGCTGCCCTTTTTATACAAGGTGCCTCTAAACTCAATGGAAAGTACTTCAAATAACCTAAATGTTCAACCGTTGGTCTTCTAAATGTTATATTTAAGCGATTTTAGTTGGTTACTCGAAAAAAACGTCTTGGAACCATCAATATAATCATCATTTACTCATCGATTTAAAATCATTTTTTTACAATACTTGACACTTAAAAGACCCAATTCAAGTTATGATATTTTGTATATTTCTGAAATTATTTTTTGAGCTTACGAGTAATATTAGATAAAAGTTAATAATCGAAGGTATAAGTTAGAATTCGGAATTACTTCTTACTCGGGGAATCGGCAAAAAGAAACCAAAAATGTCTAGATTATAAGAGAGTGGGTAGTTGAACATATACAAGCCTCCAAAACAGCAGCTTTCATCCAGGGTTCCAGTAACCTGAATCGGTACGAGCAAATTATATCATGTCAAAATACGTATAACACACATTCTATAAGAGCGAATCGTGAATCCGTAAGAGGGGATTCTCAGTAAATAATTTGGAAAAATTACAACTTCAAACATGTCACATGTATAATCATCCATGACAACAATCTGAAGAACTTGCAAGTAATAATTAACAATAATTACAAATTCAAGCTTTAGGGAGAATCCCCAATAAATTAATCGATAATGGTTCAACTACCACTGATCCATAAGAGAAAGATCAAAATTGTAATACACACGAATTCTCAGAGTAGATCAATCATTAAAGATTCAAACTTCCAAAAAAATGATATGGTGAATACAAAAATGTACTCCCTCCGTCTCAATCGTAAAAATATAAATGGTCAACAAATGAATGAGACAGACAGATGAAGTATACAAAAGGGGGAGAGTGTTAGACCCTTATACCTATAGTCGATAATACCTCCGTCTTATAAAACCGGGATCGATATTTAAATCAAGAGATTGTTACAATGAATTTGGTATTACATACGTATATAAATATCAATAAAAATTAAAAAAAATGTAAACTTTGGTGTACAATAAAGAGACAGAAGATGAGGACATACTTTCCGTACTTAATTTAATTACAGAGGAACAATATAAACCTTGTAGGGTTGACATGTGGGCATTGGCGGATCCACGTGGGGTCTCGGGGGGTCACGTGTCACCCCCATTTTAAAAAAAAATAAAAAAAAATTGATGTTTGCTATTTGCGTTATAGTTTGAAGAGAAGAATATCTAAATATTAGTGTAATAAGTACTCAGGTAATAGTTAGTGATCTAGTGGTATGAGACTACAATTTCACACTGGTGACCCAGGTTCAAACACCCCTGAGCACAATTTCAATTATTTTGTTTTTTGTACATGTAATGACTATTAGGGTATGTTCCAAATGGGCTTAAACCTAAAAGTCATATTAATGAAAATTTAATACTTTAACCACTTTGACTTTAAAGTCTACTACATAATAAGTAAATAAAAAAATTTAAAACTACTATAGTATATTTCAAGAGCCATTAATTTGTATTGTGTTTTCTTAAAAAATATAGACGAGTTTAATGACTCATTAAGTATTGATCGGGATTGACATTTTTTCTATTAAAACTATACTACTCCCACAACCCTTCAATTTTACTAAAGAATATTGCGAAATTAAATAGTTATTTGAATGACATTTGAAACTATATCAATTTGCGTTGTATGTTATTTAATTGTCGGCAATTTTAATCAAGAGATACCAAATGAAGATGGATATTTTAAAAATACACCATCGAAAAATTGCAATATTTTTTTTCCTCACATAATGTTTTTCCCTCATGTGTACAATACATAGTAGTGTAAAAAGGAATAGCTTTTGGTCGTCTATATATATTTTAAATGGATTAAAAAATGTGGTCGAACTCTTAAAAGAGAATACAATAAGTGGAAAATACTGGTAAAAAAAATTTGTGCCCCCAACCTGCAAATCCTAGGTCCGCCACTGCATGTGGGCAAATTGTGAAGTTGTTCGTACTCTCCCTGTCTCCCTCCATCCTATGCCAAAACTTTTTAAATACTAGATTTTATGTCTATGTTAGATACGGGTCTACATTAATCTCATTTTCATAAATTTTTATAACAATTAACTTATAAAAATAAACTTTTTAAGTTTTAAGACTATAATAAAATATACTCCCTTCGTCCCGGTCATTTATTTACCATTTTCATTGTCCACTTGTCATCCACCAAATACCACCACAAACGGTTCCCTAACATTTTCTTAATAATTGTGCAAAAAGTAAAGATAAACAAATGACCGGGACTAAAAAGAATAATTTTTAAGAAAATAATCTTGGTCAACCCCTATTTTAACCATATTTTTCCAATGATCTATATTAGAAAATGTGGAAATTCTTAGAAAATTGGAGGTAGTATCTCCGTAGCCTCGTAGGAGTTGGACTCGTAGCTAATATAATAATTAATAACCTTATTTGTATATTTATCCAAATTTTAAAAAGCATAGGGTGCCAAAGAAAAGAAACAACACTATATGACGAATAATAGTGAAGGGCTTCTACCAGTAATAAGTGGATTGTACATCTGATGTACTACCACGGATAATGTAATTTTTGAGCTTTACAATAAAGTTTTTGAGTGTAGTATTAAAAATTATGAATTTTAGTATAAAGTTTTTGAGTTCATTAATTTGAACATTAAACTCAAAAAAATTACAATAAAACTCAAAATACATCACATATAAGATTTAAAATATAATTTATAAACTTTAAAAAGTTCGAAAAAAATTCATAAAAACTCAAATTCATACTATTATAAGGTAGTACATCCGATGTATAATCCTTTTTCTCTTCTACCAGTGTCCAAAAAAAAGTCAGATGAGGGAGAAATACCATACGCGCCAACTCTTTAGCCGATGAATTGACAAACAGGAAACAGGAGGTGTTCACGAAGTGAGCCCAGCATATGCGCCAACTCTTTTGCCGATGAATTGACAGGAAGCACTAGTTTTGCTGCATTATCCACCGTGGAAGCAATTCCATAAGTAGCTTCCATCTCCATATTATGCGTTATCTTTTTCATCGCCTGATACCAAAACGGTATTACAATGCCCGGCAACAGAAGCGCAATGTGAAGGGTTCTGTAACGATTTTCAACAGATTTGAATTACAGAATTCCTAAGATCTCATGCATGTTAAGTATTAAGATTAAACAAAAAGGGTGATTAGCAAACTTACTTGGATGCGGAAGAATTCCAATAATATGCTAATAAAAGAAGTATAATAAAACCCAAATCGCAGCTTCGTGAATAATAATATAATCCGTGAGACCGTCTCACAATAACGCCCCAAGTGTTGCGCCTCTACCGGTATCCACACAATATGAGTGTGTATGCTAGTACAAACTTTATAGGCAATTTTCTTCCCTCTTACTTCCCTTGAGATTTTCTGCTCTCTAGAAAAACTCATGATAAGCACCCCCTCTATATCTCTTTATATAAGGAGTTCAAGAGAATCCTAGACTATCTAGGATTGGGAAAGTACAATAAGAATAATAAATATTATTCTTATTCCTTTAATAATTAATCAATATTAATTATAATATTGCCCAAAACTCATCTAGTGTGTGACCTTGTAGGACTGACTAATACTACCCGAGTCCCAACTCATTTAGGACTCAGACTACAAGCGGCTCCTAGCAGAACATTGTAGCCACATAGAATTAATCAGTTATACAATATTACGGACATACGGGCATACTAACTCTTTCAGTCTCCCACTTGCACTTATGTCCTATAAGGCACCATAATCTCTTTGCTTCTATCTCTTCAGATGAGAATAGGGTAGGCGAAGTATCATCCCTATAAATCTCAATCTCTTTTCTCGAATTTTTGAGCTGAATTGTTACAACAGACGACTGACTTTCACCTCGTCTGGGCATGACCATGCACTTACATAATTCACACTCTTCGAGAGGCCGAAGATGATAAACTTCTTTCACAAAGAAGGAGCAAATCTCATCTTGTCTAACCACATCCTATCACATGTTCCATGACAAGTCCAACCATCACCTTTATAACCACCAGTCACGGTTGACGTTTGGTGATGTCAAAACTAGCACTTCACATGTACAGAATAGTGAAAGACTCAGGTCTAAAGACTACCAATTACGGTGAAAGAAACTCTGTTGACACTAAGCGAAACCTTAACAATGTTCTTTGACAGGTCCGTCTAATACATATTCCTAACATGTATCAATGTGCCTGGTTTGATATCGCAATATCAATGACTTACGGAACATAGTCATCAACCAACTCACATACTAATCATTATAACCCATAAGTGTCCCTTTCACTATGCCATGATTAGAGACTTATATAAATACATTATCTTATAAAACAGAGTTCCATAACCAAGTCACGCACTTGGTAATCTGTTTAAACAATGTATACTATTTTGGGACAAACATTCAATTATACCATAATTAAATGCAGAATAAATTCTTTTATCATATAAAAGAAATAAAAGAAACATGTCATACAACGTATCAATCATGTCGAACATAACCTCCCACTGAAATGAAGACCTCTCGGTAGTATTAACATCACTCGCTAATGCGTCTTATACAAATCGCAGTATTATGACTTTTCATATTATAACCGCGAAAGAGGTTTTGTGCGGGACATGCAACCATTGCATCGGTCATTATCTTGCATATGTTTATTTTACCTTATCTAAATAAAGTAAACTCATCAATAACACGCGTTTGATTCATAAATCAAATGTACTCTTTGTTTCTTCATAAGCAACAAAGTATATAGTGTGTATAGGTTTGATTTTTCAAACCAAGCACTCTATTTGATGCTTCATAAGCAACAAAGTACTCATTTTTGTTGTAAGATTAGTCATAGCAACGTGCTTGAAACCATTTCAGCATGCAATTACTTTTCAAATAAACAAAATGTGTCCAGATTGCAATCGGGAACCATACTTGTCTATTTGAAGTTGATATCAATGTAACACGCTTACAATGATTACTTCATCATAAGAAGAACACTTTCTTGGTTCTTTAATATGAATATTTTCACATGTTATTCATAACAGTCACAAGGACTAGATCGGTATTCTACTCGTCATACGAGCGCATAATAAACAATATTTTTGCTAATAAATCTCCACGAGACAACAAAATGTCGTTTCTTGAATACGTATGTCAACTACATACCAATCATAAAAGAGAGTTTACTCCCACTAGTTTCCTTGTACACACAATACTATCATCATCTCAAAGAAATCAAAACCATTTTGAATTACTTTGTTAAGATCGATGATTCCAACCTTTAGATACTTGTTTCGGTTTATAAATAAACCTTTAAAACTTTCTCATTTACCTAGCGCTCCATATTTACATGAATATTAAGATGTGTCTTACACAACTTATTGCATATTTCCATTTAAGGAAAACTATATTATTCACGTACGCCTCCTGTCAAACTCATTTCATGAATAATGACATTTGCTAGGAGAATCCAAAAACCACCGGGTGTGCCAATCAAAGTCCATACTTTGTAATGATACATGAAACCATTTTGGATTCATGGCCTCAAGCCATTTTACGCTTTTAGAGTTGGAGCCTATCATTGCTTCCTTTAAAAGTCAAACTTATGCGGGGTTTAATCACAAGTGATACATCCATGAATCTTCATGGATTTTACCTATCTCCTTCAACATTTGAAGAAGAACTATGTGATTCCTTACCTTTTTCAGGATTATTCTACTCCCACTATTTCTTTAGAGACACAATTCTCATTAAAGAATCATTCCAAGTGACAAACACTTTGTACTGGAATGAAGGGTAGATTTGATATTCTATCTTAGAATACCCCGTATAATATATGTAAGAAATTCGAGACTAAATTTCAGAAAACTGTTTTCTTATTATTTTAAAAGTCTCAAATATCAATAAAATATAATAGGAACCATTCCAAGCACATATCTTATATGTAATATATTTTCATTGACCTAGATAGAAACAATTTCAAAATTGTGTACCAAGATACTTTAGAGCGCATAACTCCAAAAATAACGCGATCTGCATGACTCATCATAGATAGAACCATATCAAAATAAAGTTCTTATTCTCTTATAAGACATAACATTCCACAATTATTGAGAAAACGCTCATCATCAAATATAAATAGTATGATATTTCCCATTTGGGTCTAACCCGCATGGTTATGTCTTCGGGACATTCCCAAAAGACCTCAAACTAACTTAGCTTGTGATGTCCTTTAAAGAAAACAATTTTTCTCTAATATTCTTATAGTGAAACTTATACTGTCTCATTAAGACTAGTAGTGAAACAATTTCATTACTATTATGATGATCATAAACACTTGATTCAAGCTTCTCCTTTCGATCAAATCGAAAAATATTGATCGACTTCCTAAGTTGATCTCTTACTTCAATATGATTCTATTTCAAACTTTTAAAACAATCAGACTTTACGTTCATCATATGAACATATGCATAATTACTGAAAATAGTAATTTGAAGTATTATAATCTCATACCTTAGCAACATGACTTATTCAACTCACACATATCTGAATATGTGTGATCAAACTAGTTGGTCGCCCTCTTACTACAACTAGTTAGAGCACCTTAAATCCTTTTAGCATATAAACAAACTACACTTGCCTTAATTGATCCAAATCAATAATGCTTAGAAATCCATCATCATGGAACTTCTACAGGTGTTTCTCGTTTCATGGCTCAAAAGACATTGTTGTAAGCGTGTGAAACTTGGGTCATAAGACTTGAAATCTTTGCATTACATGTTATAGATTAGATTGAACAAAACTAAAATTGTCTTAACCAGAAAAAGAACAACATTTGTTCTTTATAAAATATTAATTCAATTTATGTTTAAACATGAAAAGAATTAACATTCTACTAATGACATTGTATGAATAACTTTTATTCAAATCTAGTTTTGAACAATATAACATTCAAATGAATAAATTATACGCAAAATGCAACAACATTTGTTCATTATACACGTAGATTTATCACATTCCTTACCATGTCTCTACTACCACAGGTCATTACATCATAATGTAAATACCATCTTTGGTATCTTATACCTGATAGTAGAATATTCGTAGTAACATTTACTTCTATAACATACAATTCCAGTTTGAAGTCATACTTCAATAACTTTCGCAGATCTTCGAGACATTTCTATGAGCTACCTTTCCAATGCTATTTGTCATTACATTAATGACGATAATTACTAAACGATTTGCATACCTATAGACATTGATCTTAAGGTAGGCCTTGACAACGATTGTCCTTCCCTTTACCATTATCAGTGTCTAAGCTCATATCTGAAAGCCTCTTTGCTAATGAACTCATAGAACATTAGTTTCTGAATCTTCTTGATACAAGACTCGATTGTCTTCAACATCTTATGTCACTAAGTGAGAAATTTGCTTAATTTACGTGCCCAATTCATATGAACTGACTGTAACTTAAGATATAACTGAAACAATTTCAGTCATCAACCTTTGATAATAAGGATATCCAATTACTCAAAAATTATCAATATAATTATGTCATAATAATGACGAATGAAGTAACTGGATCATCTCACATATTTTTCTCACTAAGCGGGAACAATTCCATTATTTTAGACAATCGACATATATGGTACGAATTGTCATCTTTATGACTTTCGCTATATAGTCTAAACTATACATTAGCATTGAATATGGTTTGCTAGAAATTCTCTTTTGAAAATAAACCTCACTTTGCATAATTGAGAACAATTCTCAAAGAAACCAATCCATGAATTTGAACGATTCAAACCCATTTGAAAAACATGACAACAATGACATCTTACAACTATCAACATATGCAAAACTAAATCAATATATTAATAAACTGTGATTATCTTAACCGATTTAAGACACACAATTTGCACGACATTCTTAAACAATTTTTAAGATAAAATCACTACACACATAACCCTCATATGTGCATAGTATTCTAGGATCCCTAATCATATATAACGTGAGTGAGCTTTGGCTCATCGCCCAAATTACACATATCAAGGTAGCCATCAAATGTCAATCGCATCAAATGCGACTCCTAGTCGTCATGTAACATCTTATGTGACTTGACTATTTGCCCCAAAGTCCAAAACTGTTTTGATAACTTTGTTAAGTGTACCAAATCTCACGTGTGGATAACTGTTACCCACCTGCTCAGCTTACATAGAAGGAGTACTCTACTTTGGCAGACAATACTTCCAATGATATAAGTTTTTACAGTCGTTAATTTGGAAGGACATTACTTAATATTTTAATTGAGGAAAGGTGGAGTCAAACATGACAAATGTCTTAAACATGATGCTAGTTCTCTTAAGGAAAATGGTATAAGGGAACCTAGCCGTTCTAATTTACACACAAAGTTTTAATTAATCATTAAACATCACATTATACAAATGTAATATACAAGCAATTGTAAATTAGAACAAGTCATGTTAAGAACTCAAAAAACGATTCTTAATCGTCAACAATTCAAAATTGTAGTTTTTGAACATCTTATGCAAAAACGTAAAAACATAGGTATCATGATCATATCATACTATGTATAAAACTAATAAAATTCAAAATTAAATCAATAGAACCATTGTAACAATGAATCAATCAATCAAATTGATTAAATCACAAAACCAATTATGAAATAACAAAAATCATAATTTTAAATTAAAAAGCACCAGAAAGTCTAACAAGACGTCTGAATTTGGCTTAAAAACGTAGACCATGCTATGCAGTCTTGTTTAGAACGCTGTTTACACTCGGAAAACACTATTTTTAAGCCAAAGTCCGACAATCAAAACTGGTGAACAATAACTTACCGAAACGCGCGTGAATAGTAACCGCGTGAACAGTATCTTTGCTTTAATCAAATTAGAGCATTACACACGTAATTAAACAATTTAATCACCTAATCAAATTAGGGTTTGTTACATATCTAATCTAATTAGATCCAATCAAATTGGGATTTTAAGACAATCTTAAAATTGGGTTTCCAACAATAAATTAGGGGTTTTCTTAAATCAATTAAATTAGGGTTCCTTCTAATCAAATTAAAGGAATTCATCATAATATCAAATATTACGATACAATACAACATCTAACATGATACAACCCTAAATTTAATATTTAACAACATACACCAATTGTATACAATTGAACTAATTCAATTCAAAACTCCAATCTGGAAACTCAAGAATAAACACAAAGATACAACAATTATATCTAAAGGTGAAACCTTTTAATCTAATACTTAACAATACATGTTCGCTCTGATACCACTGAAGGGTTCTGTAACGATTTTCAACAGATTTGAATTACATAATTCCCAAGAACTCATGCATGTTAAGTATTAAGATTACACAAAAAAGGGTGATTAGCAAACTTACTTGGATGCAGAAGAATTCCAATAATATGCTAATAAAAAAAAGTATAATAAAACCCAAATCGCAGCTTCGTGAATAATAATATAATCCGTGAGACCGTCTCACAATAACGCCCCAAGTGTTGCGCCTCTACCGGTATCCACACAATATGAGTGTGTATGCTAGTACAAACTTTATGGGCAATTTCCTTCCCTCTTAGTTCCCTTGAGATTTTTCTCTCTAGAAAAACTGATAATAAACACAACCTTCTATATCTCTTTATATAGGGAGTTTAAGAGAATCCTAGACTATCTAGGATTGGGAAAGTATAATAAGAATAATAAATATTATTCTTATTCCTTTAATAATTAATCAATATTAATTATAATATTGCCCAAAACTCATCTAGTGTGTGACCCTGTAGGACTGACTAATACTACCCGAGTCCCAACTCATTTAGGACTCAGACTACAAGCGGCTCCTAGCAGAACATTGTAGCCACATAGAATTAATCAGTTATACAATATTACGGACATATGGGCATACTAACTCCTTCACAATGAGGGTCTGCATAAATGGATGGTTTTACAAATAGATCATATTACTCAACCAAGCCAACAAATTTTCAGAACAAAAGTAATATTCACGATAGCCATGATTTTGGATCAGTCAAATAGTAGTAGTATTTGAGTAACTCGCGAATATATTTTAAGTTGTAACGTCTACAGAATCTGCTCCAAAACCCTCATTTTACAAAACACGTCCTAAAAAAACTCGTAAATAACAGATTTATAGTCTGATAATAAGCAAAGATAAGACGACAATCATGCTATTTCTCACATGGTACATTTATACCACTCATACATTGTTTCATTTGACAAAGCGACATTTTTTAGAGTAAATAGAATAAGCGAAAAAGATCCAATGCATACCAAAACTATGAAAAACGTGAAAGGCTGAGGCCATGAAAGATGATTCTTCATAGAGGTAAATGACTTATGTAGTCTTCGAAAAAAATTTGATAGTTTTCTCAATAGAAAAGAGGTGATGATTTCTTTGTTTTAGTGGTGTGAAATGAGGCACATTAAGAATGAACATGTATGAAATCAATTAACACAAGTGAATTAATAAAAAGATTGTTGCACTAATTGTATATTGTGGGAAGACCTGGCAAACGGGTCAATTGGGTCGGGTCAGTTCGGGGCTATCATATTATCGGGTTATTTCGGGTTTCGGGAGATTTTCGGGTAAGTTGATCGGGTCATTTTCGGGTCGGCTTATTTCGGTTTCAGGTCATTTTCGGGTCAATAATTAAGGAAAAAAAAGTGCATATAGTCATTTCAAGTCTTTTTTGTTCAATTAGAGTTATATTTTATCGGGTAATTTTCGGGTTAGTGGTTTTGGATCGGGACATTTCGGGTCGTCGGGTCGACGCACTTCGGGTCAAGTTTGGGTCGGGTCAGGTTAATTCAGGTTTCGGGTTATATCCGGGTTTTGCAACTCGGGTTAGTCTCGGGTCAGCTTTTTGGGCCGGGTTATTCGGGTCGGGTTACTTCTGCCGGGTGTACCCAAGAAAATCTTCAAAATATTACATTACAGAATCGTAAATAAATCTTTTATTCTTGTTTCAAATTTAATCAAACGAACCTTATGATGTTCACTTTGTGTCAAAACTGTCACTCAGTAGATCAATCGTGCTCCTGCTGCTGCTCAGATTCAACAAATGTGCGGTGGACTGCGGTCAGATAAAACAACTTCAGGCAGAGCTTCCATATTACCGGGGTTACTCGAGTGTTCCTTTTGAAGACCTGCAGATATCTTGCTTCAACGTAAAGAATTAGTTTACCATTTTTAAAATTTAAAATCTAAGCTGATTGCTTAAATGTAATATGGCCTTTAACAGATTCTTGAACACATGATATCTTTGCTCGAGACAAGTAATGCAGAGCGAAAAAAAAACTCCGAGAACGTGACATCAGTTGTGAATGTAAAAGCTTGCTTCTTGATTCAAGTCCTTTAGCAGGTACTCAACAGACAACCATCTCGTCATATCCATGATTTTCCCGTAAGGACCTCGAGTCTCTAATGTCTCTGCTCAGGTGCTCAAGCGTAACATATATATGGTCAGACATCTGGTGCGACACATCACCTACTAAGAAAACCTCGATTTTACCTTCAACCTCAATCCAACTCCATGCTGCACTTTTCTTGGTCACTTTTTGTTTCATAATCTTTCTTATATTGGCAACTTCATCCTCTAAACCAGCATCCCTATAAATATGTGTCATAGTTATATATGCAGCGGCGTTACGAGGCTGTAACTCAAATACCCGATTAGCAATCTTTCTTCCAAGCTCGACCGAGCCATGTGTTTTGCAGCAACTCAAAATTGAACTCAAGATGACATTATTAGGATCAAATGGCATTTTCTCCATTAGTTCAACTGCCTGTGTTAAATGACCTTTTCGAGCATGCAGATCAATGAGACAGGCGTATTGGTCAAGTGTAGGAGCCAGACCATAGTTCCTTCTCATATTTTCAAAGTAACCCATTGCTCTGTCAAGAAAACCACAGTGATTACACGCTGTAAATACCGCAGTGAAGCAAATATGATCGGGCGAATACCCTACATCCACCATATGATCAAAGAGATGCAATGCCTCCATCGCTCTTCCACTTTGAGCATAACCCGAAATCATAGAAGTCAAAATGACACTGTTAATCTCCTTGGTTTGACTGAAAACTCGACTGGCCTCAATTATGCTACCACTTTTTGAATACATATCAATCAGAGAGCTTAGCACAAAAACATTGGTTAAATAACCTACTTTCATCACCAAGGAATGCAACTGTCTCCCGAGTTGAAGGACTGATAGCCTCCCAGACGCGTTCAGGATGCTACTCATAGTAAAATGAGTAAAATTTAGACCCTTTTCCCTCATCTGTACAAAGAGTCTCAAGGCATCTTCATAGTACATGTGACGACAGTAACCGGAAATCATGGAGTTATAGACAACATTATCCCTTGTTTGTGCTGAGTTAAACACCAATACAGCTTCGTCTACGTTCCCATGTTTCGAGTAGCAATCAACTAAAGCGCTCACAACAAAACTGTCAATCACAAACCCAAGTTTGATAGCATGGGCATGAACTAATGACCCTTGAACGTACAATTCTTTCGACTCGGCACACGCAGAGATAACTCCAACGTAAGTAAAACAGTTAGGCTTGATATCACTTCCTAACATCTTCTTAAACAACATCAGAGCTTCAACTCCAGAACCACTTTGAGAGTAACACGAAATAATCGACGTCCACGACACTTGATCATGACTCTTCATCCCATCAAATACCCTCCTAGCAATCTTAATCACATTGCACTTTGCATAAAAATCAACAAGCGCGGTATTCAAAACTAAATTATCAGAATGTCCACATTGTACAATCTTAGCATGAATTTGTAAACCAAAAGGGTAATTTCGCGCTTTTGTCGAAGAACTCAAAGCTGCACATAAATCATACTTAGAAAACCCACAAAAATAATCATGGGCAACAATGTGTTTCTGCAAATAAACACTTCCCTTAGACAATGGCTTAAGTTGTTGAGGTACAGTTCTTTGAGGAATTACGTCGAAAACTTGGCATGCTTTAACTGAAAAGCGAGATTTCTGTAACACAAAAAACTTAGCAAAAGTTCGAATGAAAAAAGATTTCTGTGAAGATATCATAAGACCTTTTGTTTTATGTGGGTGAATGAAATTAAGGCTGTTAAATTCAGTTACAATATTTACAATCCTTTTTTTTAGCGCGGGAACTCTCAATTCGTTACAATATTGTAACGCTTTGAGGTACTCATGCGCTCTAGTACACTCAAGCCACTTTGGTTACTAATTTTTTTTTTTTAAGCTCATAAAACATGCTTGGATTATACCAAAATGTATCATAAATAAGTTCTTATGTCCTAACGTTAACTCAGTATCCTTTAAACTTTTTATTTTTCTAAGAGTAAATAAATCATTTTATTAATTTATGTCAGACTTGAACAAATATATTAAATCTATAAAATCAGAATAAAACAAATTGTCATTAAAAAAGATCTCTAAACTTAATTTGTTCCGCTTATACACATTCTCTACAATGTATCAGTTTTAATAATAGAGACTTAAGAGGACCAATTTTATCTAACCCAGTAGATCGTATTAAATAGCCTCCTATATATAAAGAGAACAAAATTCTCAAAAGTTCTTCCTCTAAAAAGAAATTCGCTTAAATAAGAAAACATGCAAATCTTTCAAAAAATTATTTCTTTTAATTAAGATATAATCTTTTAATCACTAAAATATTTTCTAATCTCTAAATTATAATCATTTAATTAAAATAAAACAAAATTAATATAAACTTTAAATTTTTAAATGGCTAAATATTTTATTAATGTTATTATTATATAACAGAGGATGTCTTAACATAAACTTACTTTGTGAAAAAATATAAACTGATATTATTAGTTTTATAATAAATAAAAAAAGCATGAAAATTCTTTGAGAAAAAAATATAAATTTAAATCATTAGTTTTGTGGTAAAAGAATATTTTCACTAAAATACACATTACATGACTTCACTCAATCTTCTTGATTACCTTTCCAGAATTCCAGTTCAATTTTTTTTCTCATACTAAATAAAAATGTGTGACATGAAAACTTACTGACATATAAATTAAAAATCTATATATAATACATTAAATCGATAAAGGATTTAACTCGTATTTTTGAGTTTCAAATAAGATAATTTTTTTTTCCAAACTGCTCGTCTTTTCAAGAACTGCAATTTCAATAAAGAAAATTGTTGCATTCGGAATTCGTAGCTCGGAGTTATTGTACATCAAAGTATTTTCTATTAGTTAAACTTTGAGTAGTCATATCTTTTACTCGACAATTTTTTTTATGAAATCGTACTTCTCGTAAAGACGGGCATATTATGAAAAAAAATCATCTTATTCAAAATTCGTAAATACAATTTACAATAACTTGAAGTTTTTGGGTATTTCGTACAAAGTGGCAAAGTTAAAGAGTACCACCATGTGATCGAATTTGACTAAAATTCAATGAAGGATGCAAATCCTAGTAAAAATAGGAGAAAATATGTTATAAATACTCCAATTACCTATCTATCAAGGGTTTACAAAAGAAGAGAAAAACAAGACAATGAAGATTAATAGAGAAGGGCTTATACCACTTTCCACAAACACGTCAACTGAGGGAACAATACCATCACCATGCATGACCAAAATTGTTAATATTTGGCACGCAATATATGAATATGGTAGTGTAATTGCGATAGTATTATGTCTAATTCTGATTTTTGCCATCATTATAATTTGCACTTTGTTTGCATCAGCAATTCTATGGAACGTAGGACTTTGGATCGTCATAACTGTCAATTCCTGGTTTCCGTCTTTCATGGAGCTCGGTCCGTGGTAGATTGAGATTTTATCGTAAGGTTTTTATGATTCGGGTTTAAATAAAATATATGGATTTTGTAGTGAAATACTGGAAGTTATCTTGCCATTTCTTCTTATTCCCATTGGTATTATTTGCTTATTTTTTGTACTCGCAATTACATTGAACGTAGCAATATTGATATCCTCAATTGTCGATTCCTGGTTTCCCTCTTATATACCAAATCGTCACGTAACCGTTGGAGCTCCGTCGATGGTAGATTGAGATTTTATCGTTAGGTTTTTACGGGTCGATTTTAAATAAAATCGACTCATTGGTTATTTAAATTGTATTGCTGATTCATATAATTATATCTATTATTCGATTCATATTATTATACTTTAGGGTTTTGTACGTTGGTGTTGTTCGCTTATTAATTGCTTTTGGAATTTATTGCTAATTTGCTATTGACATTGTTGAAGTTTATTATTATCTCCCTGCATCTAATTTTCATCGTACCACAATATTATTCTACCTTATATTATTAAGTTCTATACTGTGTTTACAAGAGGGGATTAACAACATAAAATTTCTTAATTACTTTTTCACTTATAAATTTTACTTTATTATATACACTTTTTCATTAACTTTAAAAGTTTGACATATCTGTCTAATATACTTTAGACTACGCAAATTAGACTTGATTGTAAACTTTAGTATTTAGACCGAAGATTTTTTGCCGTGTTATTCCTTAGTCTAAATTCAACTAGACCTATCAAACCCAATTACTTTTGTGTAGATATAAACCTTCTGCGTATATATCACTATCACAATTCACAAATTTAAAAAGCCTATCTAGGGTTTGAAAAAAAAAATGCCTACTGAGATTGATGGGATTCTACCAATTACGGCAAACAAATCAATTGAGGGAAAAATATCATCTTATCTTAATTCTATAAAAGCACAAACAATTAAAGCAATCTCAAACGTGATACTCCTTAATTTAATGAAGTTCACGTAGGCTCGGATTTCGCGAACCAAAAACACGGTATAGACTCGTCATTCCCAATGGCGTGTCTATACTGTACAATACTTTTTAAAAAAAAATGTTCAGTACAGACACGCCATTGATGGCGTGTCTCTTTTAGAAAACACGTCATTGCGTCAATGGCGTGTTTCCTTCGTGTTTTTGGTTCGCGAAATCCAAGCTTATATGGACACCATTTTGATAAATATTTTTAAACCCGACCCAAAACAATAAATACTTAATTATTTTTTGAGCATTATTTAAAAAATGCTTTCTCTATTTCTCACCCTATAATTTCCAAGTATTTACATATTTACGTTTTTAACAACTATACAAACACATATAATAAACTATATAAATTATACAAAATCATACATGTTTATACAAATTCATACATCATATTTACAAATTTGGTAATTATAGTTTTTGAAAACTACTTTTAAAAATTAAGTTAAAAAAATAGAAACCCATCTTAACCATTTTGGCCAAACATGCTCTAAGTCTCTCTATTTTTTATTATAATTTTCACTTTAATCGTTAAACTTGATTGTCATATTTCAAATATACATAATAACATAAGTACAATCTTAAATTAGACACATATGATCTATCTAAACAAATAATTTTTTATTACATCAATAAGATATAAATAGTAAAAATGGTTTTCAAAGAGAAAAGGCATAATATAAATGAAATTGATAAAATAAATTTTTAAAATTCTTTGGTTAAATTACGTACAACTAATACTTCATTTATTACAAAATCACTAAAAAATGAGATACGATAAAGTTATCTCTCAATAATCCAATAAAAACCGTCTCTTTTTTGTGTTCCTTTAAACAAGGCAAAGTAGTCCAAACATATTATACAAACAATAATTTTCTTGCGCAACGGTCATTTCGTGTTGTTTTGCAAAGTGTGGCCTTTTTTTGGTCAATATTGACCAGTTTTGGGTGAATATCGACCACTTTGACTAGAATGGTCATTTTTAGTCATAAAAAGTAGTTATTTTTTAACCAAAATGGTCAATTTATACTGATCGCACCTAAGATCATAGCAGAAGAGAATTTGCGTTTTACAAAACATTAATAACATTAGCTTTAAGCTTTGTTATTCTTTAAAATAGACTTATCGATATTGAGTGGATCGGACATTAACGAAAATGTTTTAGTCTATTGGTTAAGACATAGGTATTGTGGACAATAGGTCTCAAGTTCGAATCTCCCTCCCCTCTATTATATTGCGGCTAAATACGCGCTTCGTTAAACCTACAAAAATATTGAGCGGCATTGATCACATAGTGTAAGGGAAAAATAGGGCAAAATAGAATAATTAGGAAAGTTACCCTAAAGTCAAGCACTTGATTTTCATGTTACGTAAAGTTGATAAATTTATTGCCATTGTTGTTGGTCATTGGAACGAAGAAGATGAATTACCGTGAGCAATTCGGCGGAGAAAATTTTAAAAAAATCGACCAAAGCCTTAAAAAAAATATCGGTGTAAAAAAAAATATCGGTGTAAAAAAAAATTGAATCTTAAATAATTGGCTCAGATACGATGATAAATTGTTGCGGAATAATTTAATCTGTATTATAATTAGTATTGCGTGTAACCAAACACGTTTACAATCCTTAGATACTAGGATCCTATTGACAATAGAAAAGTGTAAAACACAAATTAATACTCCGTATTATCAGTGGCGTAGGTAGTAAATAGCAAGGGGTAGCATATGCTACCCCACTTCCAAAATAAATAAAGAGAATGCCTTTTTTATGCTACCCGATTTAATTATATATAAGTACAATATAAAGGGGTTGTTTGGTTGCACGTAGGAAATGCACTTCCATAGGCATTTTCACTTCATATGATTTTACATTTCATGTGAATTAGAAAAACTTGTTTGGTTGCATGTACGAACTCTAATTCCATAGGAATTCCCACTTACCTAGGGGGGCCTAGGTAAGCAACTTCCTCCATTTTGGAGGAATTGGAATTCATGGGAAGTCTCAATTCATTTGAATTGTGTCAACCAAACAACTCACCATTTTTACAATTCACATGAATTAGAGTTCTTTTGTTATTTAAGGGGTAACCAAACAACCCCAAAATATGCTAGTGTACAACAAGAGAATAACTAACAAAGTGACAAGTGATTACCCAAATAAGGCAATTAATAATCTCCTAGAAAAAAGGTAACTGACTTTCCAACTTTTTTTTTTTCTTCTTTTCATCTTTTTTAATTCTTTCCATAGTATTAGTCTACTACCACTAGGATTCTAGGAAACAAATAATTAAAAAAAAGCACTAATCTCTACTCTTTCTCAAATCTCACGCACCACTTCATCCATCTTTCTTCTTCTTTTCTTTTTTTTGTTTAAGGTAATTACAAAATATCTTTTTTATTCAGTTTATATTTTATAAGCTTATTAACTGAATAAATTATAAAACGAAAATCGAATTATGGACTGATTTAAAAAGTATATTTAATAATTGAGTTTTTTCTTTAGTTTTGTGAATTAAAATTGCAATTTAATATTAATCTTGTTGAATTTCAGGGATGAAGAGAATTACTACGCCGACTATTACGAGTTTTTTTGCTAAAAGACAGCGCAATAATGATACACCAAATCCAACTGATTCAACTACCTCAGTGGATGCTCCTGAAAATAATATTGACGAGTCAATAGATGGAGAAACCGAATTGAGAGGTAGTTCAAATCCTTTTACTAATCCAATTTTAGATAGGTTGAGTGATTTTGATGTAATCTCTCTTCCAAAGGTCTACTTGCTTCTTAAACTTGTATTGCTTCTTCCCGTGGCGACTGCAAGTGTTGAAAGAGCTTTTTCGGCTATGACATATATAAAGAATAAACTTCGCAATAGCATGGGAGATTTATTGTTGAATGATTACTTGGTTACTTTTATAGAAAATGACCTATTTTGTAATGTAACCGACGATGAAATTGTAAACCATTATCAAAATATGAGAACTCGTCGGCTACGATTAGAGTAGCGTTTCGCAATAAATTTGTATTTTGTAGTCTTATGACAAATTATTAGCGGATGGATTGTATTTTTTTGTCATATAATTGCAATGTATATTTTTTGCTACCCCGTCCTTGAGATCCTGGCTCCGCCCCTGCGTATTATACAAGTAATATTTCCTAAAACTATATAATTTCGTAATAGAATTCCTATCTTGGTCAACATTGGCGAGAATCTATCTATATCTATATCTATGGGGTCGTTTGGTTCAATGTAGGAACTCTAATTCCAAGGAAGTACTAATTCACATGATTATTCATTTCACATGAATTGCAAAAATGTCGTTTGGTTGGAATGCGGGAAATGAGTTCCATAGGAATTCTCACTTACCTAGGGGGGCCTAGGTAAGCAACTTCCCCCATGATGGAGAAATTGAAGTTCCTATGGAACTCTAATTCATGAGATTTGGAGCAAACAAACAACACAACAATTTTACAAATCCCATGAATTACAATTCATGTGTTTTAGAATGGGTAACCAAACAACCCCTATATCTATATAAATATAATCGTATCTCACAATCACAAATCCTCTATATATTAAAACACAAACATTTACAGCATCCACATTAAGCCACATCATCACAACAAAAAAGTGGACCCCACTTTTTACCTCTATTACTTTACTTTTTTTTCATGTGTATCATTTTTTTTCACTATTTATTTTGACTTTTTCATAAATTTTCTTTGCCTTATAACTCATTTAGGGTAATTAAAGACATGACCGAATAAACTCAAACTCGAAAAACCGATTGAAAATATTTGCAGATTTTTTTATAAAACGTAAACAAAAAACTACGCGTCGTTGACATTTTTCCTAATTTCCCAACTTTAGCCTTAACTTTTAAATCTGATTCCATCCGCCTCGGTCATTTTGTAAACTTTATCTTAGATATTGTAATAAAATATACACAAATAATTGAGACAGCGGGAATACTTTCTATCTAATTTTTTTACTATTTTAAATGAAAATCACAATAGATTTACCAAAAAAATAAATTGAAGAGTAACAAATTAAACAAAAAAATAAATTTAACAAATATAAATTAAGACGAATAACGACAATGATTTGAAAAATTAATCTATCAACGATGATAATTCAAACTTCTATATTAAAATTTACTAGAAAAAAACACTAAAATTTGGATCACGCATAAAAACCCGTCTAATACCATACTTGGACGTGAATATTCATGCCTGAACTTTGACCAAGAATTATTGTTTGTAAAATATATTGGCTAATTTCATAAATTTCACACAATAAGATTATGTATGTTTTGTTAATAATATCTTTACTATTTTTCATAAAAACACCCCGTGCAGTTTTGCACGGAGTTAAAACTAGTTTAATTAAAAACCTATCTAGGGTTTGCAAAAAAAAAATGCCGTCTAAGAGTGAAGGGCTTCTACCACTTACAAGAAACAAGTCAAGTGAAGTTAAAATATCATGGAAGACCAAAATTGTTAATATTTGGAAGCAAATATATGAATATGGTAGTTTCATAGCTTTATGGGTGTTATTGCCACTTTTATGTGTTGCAATCCTTGTAATTTGCTATATTTTTGCATTGGCTTCTATTGCACGTAACAATATGGATATTTACAATTGTTAATTCCTGGTTTTCATTCTTAAATATGAAGACCTTACATACCCTATGGAGCTCCGGAGCTCGATGAACGATCGATGGTAGATGGAGATTTTATCGTAAGGTTTTAATTATTATTCGATTTTAATTTTTAAATAAAATAGACTAAGTTATTATTTAAATTGTATTGCTTTTATATTTCTCTTCTTTTAGGTTGTTTGTTGATGTTTATTATTCGATTTATATTGTATCTATAATATAAATTAGGGTTTTTGTATGTTGGTGTCGTTCAATTATTGCTTTTGGATTTTATTTCTATTGACATTGTTGCAATTTTTTCATTCATGAAGTAAGTTTTGGACTTTTGTCTATCTAATTTTCATCGTTCCACCTAATGCGTATATAATAATATAATTATATATAACTATTATGCATATCTATCATCTAGTCAATGAAAGTCTCTCTTTCTAAAAGAATTGTTTTTCAATCCTTTATTTTGGGGATTTTCAGCTATTCAACTTCTTGATAGTTCGCACATTCTTTCAATAAACACGATAAGAGGACGATCCGAATTGTTAGATTATGGTTTGAGTTCCCCAATTGGTTTCTGATAGATTTGTTTTCCTTATAGATATAGCATAAGGTAATGGGCCATGACAGTGTAGATTTGTGGTAAAACGAGGGTCCCACGACAAAGTTGGGCCGGGCCGAAAGTGATACCAGCAAAATCGAAGCCTGTATCATATAACACTGTGACAGCATTCAAATTAGTGACGGTGCATTTCACCAAATATTTGGGCCATAAATAACTATAATATCGTCTTATACAATAACTAATTTAGTTCTCATGCAATTGCATGGTTTCTTAAGGAGAGAGTATATAAATGAGTAAAGATTTTTAAAGTCTAACTAGTTTTGGTACCCGTGAAATTCACGGGATTCTAAAATTTGGTGCCTTAATCAACTTAGTTTGTATTTTGTTGCCAGCTATAATGAGAAATAACTAATATGTCTTGAAATTAAAATGAATCTCTTAACGGGAAAGAATTTGCCTGAAAAATAAGGTCCTTGTAATGGTAATGATTGTGTGCTTGCATTGTGCATTTGAGATTTATATAATTCCAGAAGCATCTCAAACTCAAAAATAAAGACCATTGTCATTTTAACAAAACAACATTCTTTTTAGTAAAACTGTATAAGTGAACTTAATTATTTCCGGTCATTTGTTTATTATTTCTATTTTTGAGTGTCTTATTCATTTATTTAACATTATATATTAAAGATGTATTTTATGGGTATTTTGATATCCCAATAGAGCTATTATTCACTTATCATCCAATGTTCCTACTTACAAATGATCCCCTCCCCAAAAATAAAGGTAACAAATGACCGGGACGAAGGGAGTAAAACACAAAATAGGGTACTCCATCTTGACGTAAAAATGTATGTACTCCATCTCCATTCTCAGGCCAAACTTATCATAACGTACTATTTATGTCCCAACACCTCTGCATTATGGATCCAAACAAATCAAATATATGACCAAACAAACTCCTAGCCCTTAGATTGTAGTTATGTACTACCCTAATCCCATTTTAAGACTTACTTGTATTTTGGAATGATTTAGAAGCCTTGATGGAAAAGGGAGAATATCAAAAATCCACTTTTCCTTGCTCAAAATAGAAATAATTAAACTTAAAAAATATGATAAAATTTCCTAAAATAATAAGAGAAAATTGCAATCAAATTGAAATGGAGTGAATACATGTTGATCAAATGAAGAGAATCAATCATACCCCCTCCTATACAATCTAAAATACCAATTTACTTTTTAGAGTGCAAACTTTCAAAACTTTGACCGTTTATAAATCGGAATATATAGAACTTTGAAAGACGAAATCAATATATTTGGTTTTGTCTTGGAAATATCTTTCCTAAAATTATATTTTTAGTAAAATAATTTTATATATAAAGGAATAAAAACGCATTCAAAGCAAATGGGTACATTGGATTGGATAT